>JAFVLL020044137.1:0-17870 GCA_021397915.2 Tor tambroides | reverse complement strand
ACCAGGGGCATATAGCCCCGGACAACATAGCTCCTAGGGTCATTCGGGTACTCAAACCCCTCCACCACGTTAAGGTGGCAGTTCAAGGAGGAGTTTCATTTTATTCAAATTTAAAAAAACGTCCCAACATTTCCGTAATTCGGGTTGTATTTCCTGAGCAGCACTTTTCTTATTGTCATGTGTTCTTTGAACAGCCTGCTGGCCTTCATCTGGTGAAAATTCAGACGAGTCCTAATGACCGCATGCTGTGGGCACTGGACAACAGAGGCAATGTGCATGTGCGCGTCGGCATCACTGAGGAGATGCCTGTTGGAACTGCCTGGGAGCACATTCCTGGTATACCTTCATTACAAAATCTCATCTGCTGTTTTTAATATTCTTGTTTTCAAACTTTATTATTCTTCAACTCATTTTCATAGATGTTTAATTAGAGTAAGAACTTGTTTGACTGGTCGTTGGTTCAAGTATGTGTATTTTTTTTTTTTTCAAATTGTAGGACTACAGGCAAGTCAACTGGTTCTAAGTATGAGGACTGCTTGGGTTCGCCTTTATAATAGTGAAGTGGCTCGTCGATACGGCATTACAGAGAAGAACCCAGCTGGAGACTACTGGAAGAAGATCCCAGGACTGGTCAGCTGGCTTGCAGGTGAGTGTTTAAAATCGGTTAATGATAAAATGAACATCCGCACACGTAAATGATAAAAACTGACCTGGTAGCTGTCTTTTGCAGCGACACCTATGGATGAACTGTGGGCAGTTGCTCCTACTGGTGTTCTCAACCAGCGCCTTACCAAGACTCTGCAAAACTATAGGAGCAAAAACCATGGTAACGCAGGTTCTCTGAGTGGAGAGGAGCTGGAGGAAGAGTGGGAGGTGATTTAGATGCCACTAATTGTGTCAAAGCATCCCAGAATCACTGTTCTGTGAAATTTCTTTCTAGGCACTTTACTCATTTCTTCTTAAAGGAGTGGTTCACCTAAAAAAATGTAAATTCTGTCATCATTTTCACATCCTTATGTTATGCTCTATTGAAACCTTTCTGAGGGTGCGTTTTTTTTTTAAATACCTTGTGCACCTTGTGACATGAAATTTTTTACCCATTTTGTTTTATCCAGCACATTATTTTTAAGTTTTAATATCCACATACACGGTTAGATCAGTTATTTTTTAACTCATGTTAATTTAAGAAGGAGGTTTCGTTTATACATTATCTTTCAAAAGTTTGGGGTCAGTAAGATTTTTTTTATTTTATATTATTTTTTAAGATGTAAATACTGTTGAGCAAGGATGCATTGAAGTGATCAAAAGTGACAGTAAGGACATTTATAATGTTACAAAAGATTCCAAATATTTATTTCCCTATTTTCTTTCTGTTCATCAAATAGTCCTAATAATAGATAATAATAATAATAAATGTTTATTGAGCAGCAAATCAGCATATTAGAATGATTTGCTGAAGGATCATGTGACACTAAACAAAAGGCTGGAGTAATGGCTGCTAAAAATTCCGCTTTGCCATCACAGGAATAAGTTACATTTTAAAATATATTTAAAAAGAGCAAACAATTATTTAAATTGTAATAATATTTCAGAATATTACTGCTTTACTGTGTTTTTGATCAAATAAATGCCTTGTTGAGCGTAAGAGACTTTTATTCATTCAACAACAACAACAACAACAAAAAAATAATTAAAATCATACCAACCGTAAACTTTTGAATGGTAGTGTATACTAATGCACTTTGCTCACAAAATAGAGAAATGTTTAATGTTAATCTGTTTATAGCTATGATATACTGCTTTAGGGGGTAGATTATGTAAATATCGCTTATTTGACCAAACACATTTTATTATCATTATAGGTACAGGAAATATATGCTACAATATAGTTCAGACTAACAAACACGAGGGCATTTGGAAAGGCAGGGTGTTTTTTTTCTTCTTCTGATTGTTATGTGAAAGGGAACTAGGCATACGTTGGCTTTAGTTGAGGAAGGGACTCAGCTTTACATGTAAATACTCTTGTACCTTGTTAAATACTTGACAGGAGTAAAATCATGGTAGCATTTGGCACATATCTGTGAGTGGTAGAGAGAGCATGGTCTCTGACTTGCCTCTGTCTACACTTTAGTGACGTTTTGGAGTTTAATGTGAGGTATTTTAAAAGGATGGTTTGACTCTTAACTCTTAAAACCGAAACTATTTGAACTTACTACTTGGTTGATAGAATCTATCATAGTCTGTTATGGAAAAATACTGTATATTAATGCTGGACGAGCATTCTTCATATACGTCCATATAAAGAACGCATCTTGATGAGTAATCTACCATAGATAACTAAGTATAAATTCAGTGCTAGGTCCAATGTTTCATTTTCTCTCCTCTCTCTTTAGTGGCTGGCTGTGAAGTATTTGTAAATCTTCCTTTTTGAGATTTTGACACCTCAGTAATGCATCATATGCAGATAGATTTAAATGACCATATAAGCATCGCTGCAAGTTGTTTTAGTTATTGTTACATTTGCCGTTGTTTTGGCCTGTTCTGCCCCACTAGTTTCAGTTGTGCACTTAGACCATATTGTAAGTCAGATTAAAGTGATAAATGTGGTACACTGGACATGTAATGCTAAGTCAGTGTGGTTTAAGTAGTGATGCAGCTAAATGTGAACTCGCATATTAAACTATGCGGTCTTTACTCCATGCTTAGTCATGACAAACTTACAAATAAAATGTTTACAGAAAGTGTCTCTGCATTTTGTGGTTTATTTGCAACAATGTGATATTACAGATGATGTACACTACAAAATGTTCAGATGCACTTGAATTTACACTACTGTTCAAATGTTCTTATGCTTTTTTTTAAAAAAAAAAGGAAATTAATACTTTTAAATTAATCAAAAGTGACAGTAAGGTCATTTATGTTATAAATTCTATTCTTTCATTTAAGAATCCTGAAAAAAAGGTATCACGGTATCAGTTCTCACAAAAATATTTAGCAGCACAACTGAAAGAAGTTATTTTAAAATTGTAATACAATTTCACAATATTACTGCCTTACTGTAACTTTAATCAAGTAGTTGCAGCCCACGGGAGACTTCTTTTAAAACTATTGAAAAATCTAGCCATCCCCAAACATTTGGGCAGTAGTGTGTTTATCATGATCTTCTGCTCAGATGCTTAATGTTTATGCTTAAATGCATGAAATCAATATATAAAGGCAAATTTAAACTGCATGGATATTAATTTGCACTTTGCAACTAGTGTTTTGTGTGTGTATGTGTGTGTGTGTGCGTGAATCAAACCAAATAGTTTAAAAAGCCAACAAGTTCCCAGCATATGAACCCCTTTGTCTTTAAAAAGGATCCCATGAAGTTGTCTGAATGTCCCATGCAAATATGAAGAGGAGCTTTGAAACTCAGAAGCTTAAATGTGATCGTTTAATCTTTCTCACTGCAAATATTTTAATTAGTCTTATTAATTAGTTAATCCTAAAATTAAGAAAATCATACTATTAAAGATTAACATAGCCAGTATGTTCAGACATTTCACTGTTAGTGTTCATGTGAAGACAGAGAGGAAGTCTTGTGATTTTTGTTTCATAAAACCCAAGATGCGCCTTGAATGAACTGAATCTGAAAAATTAATCTGCAAGGCAACAAATGCAAAAATAATATATATTTTAATAATTTTACAGTGTCTTTCACAATACGACTATACAACACCAAACTATTCACATATTTACAGAGCTTTCCACATAGACTCAAACCTGAATATTTCAAGAAAGAATCGAGTCAAATAATGTACTTTATTAGCTTTCCAGTTGCGCACATTAAGCTTGATCCAGTCTGAAGTCCAGGGGTTTCAGAAAGTCCGGCAGTGAGTCCAGCTGGTCTGTGGGAATTGACTGGCTGAGCTTCTGCATGGCCTGAACGAACAGCGAAGGAGGTGATGATCCGGAAAGCCACTGGAAGGCCTGCTCTCCTATGAGCGCCCTCCACACATCGCCACTGTCCTGCAACTGTCTCTTCATCCGGAAACGAAATGTGGGCATGAATAAAATGAGGTAGCCGAGGCAGATGCGCTTCGTCCGCATGTCAAAGTCACTCTGGCAGATCTGGCTGAGTAAGCAGTCCAGGGGGGTGTTCCCTGTCAGGTCCGTTGCGTAAGGACACGCGCCATGACCCAGCAACAGTACCAAGCACTCGGGACGCAGCAGTTCACACGCGAGATGCAGCGCGGTTTTGCTGCCGTCGGTGTGGACGCATCCGTGACGGTTCAGGTAGCTCCGTCTCTCGCAGTCTGTGAGGTCTTTAATGGTGGCCATGATCATTTTCAGGATGTTGATGCGGTTGTAGCGGACGGCTATGGCCAGGTGCGGTGTGGTGGACGCTTGGCAGCAGCAGAAGCTTCTGCTGGGCATCTCCAGAGCGCGGGTGGAGAACCTGTTGAGTAAATAACGCGCGTACTGCTGGTGATCATGTACCAGCGCGTACAAAAACGCCTCAGACGGGGAGTACGCGCACGCCTGTCCGTCATCTTCCCAGTGAAACACCTCCATTGTCCGCATGTCCTCCAGGACCCACACCGGCAACAGGTCCCGTACAGCCTGATAAAATGCAAATGAGGATCTTTGGCATTGTTTCGGGGATTTATAATCCGCGCGGCTCTCGTACATCCCCAGATCCAAAGGCATCGTGAGTTCCGCTGTTATAATAAACGATTTTGGGGGGGCTGTTTGGATTTAAAATGACGATTTAACGGCTTTTACGTGGATATTCAGTGGAGCCAGAGCTGATACTGAAACATCTGTGAGACTATAAATGCGTAACCCCAAAGGCCAGACGGAATAATAAATAAAAAAACAAGGCGGTAATCTCGTACGATAGTGTCTAAAACCGTTCACCCGCCTTCAAACCCCACTACAAACTCAGCCGAGAGTTTATATATGATGGGCAGCCCGTGTTGGTTTGCGCCTATCGCTGCGCTCTTTGCCATTGGACGCTGGCGCACGTCACCAGGGTACAAAGTGCCTCCAACTTCTCCTTATTAGTGTAGAACGCATGTGTGCGTATGTTTGGGCGCTATCGAGTGACCCTCGCGCATTCAGTACATTCAGCGCGAGTCTTGTTACATAATATTTCACAGACCGAGCCATGCGCTCTTTGCACGGGGTGATCTACCTGATCTGTTTATTATGGCACCCTGTAAACATTTATTATTATGGATGAACGATTAAGTATGTTTCCTTGAGGTTACATAATTGTATATATGCATAATTAAGAACTGTATTTATTTATTTTTTGAAATTAAGAGATTGTTGAAGAAATAAAGGATAAAGTATGTCTAAGTAAAAATTGATAAAATTGGTCGACAATCAGACTGAACTGCAGTAGTCAAGTAGAGCTTCATGAAAAGAGATGACAGAAATGTGCTGAGGAATACGTGCGCCATCTAGCGGATAAGTATTATGATTGTATTTTTTCCCAGAAAAAAAAAAAGTTTATCATTTAAAAAATTCTCATTATTTATAGTGGACCATCGCTACTTTTTGATGATGATGATGGTTATTATTATTAAAAACGAACAGTTTCTGCAAATCCTGGACACTTAAATCTGTTTAAAATCATATCAGTTTATCTCAAATCAGGTGATCAGATGAATCATGTAATAACATGTAATTACAGCCTGTGTAGCAATACTGCATAGACATATTACTGCAAAAATTGTACTTTTTGGATTTGGCAGGTGTTTATATTTAATTATTCAGAATATTAAATACATTTTACACTTACACAAATTCATTTGCAGCTGTGTGCTGTATTTATGCTGTTCATCCTACTTTTCAGGCTCTCAGTGGGATCTCACCACATTTGCAATAAAAATTATTATAAATTTGTTTTGAGACGCTACCAGTGTTGGGGAAAGTTACTTTTCAAAGTAATGCTTTACAGTATTGTGTTACTCCCTAAAAAGTAACTATTTGTGTTATACTTTTTATGAAAAGTAATGAGTTAAATCACTTTTGCATTACTTTTTCTCACCTGGGGTGGGCTTGCTAACAAAAAATCGATTGATAACAATAACACCCTTATTTCAGCAGTAAATGAAAACACACACACACACACACACACACACACAACTGTGATGTTTAACTAAAGTCATTTTTGCTTATCCATATGGTTGAATTGGCCCATCAAAGGTCAGCAGTGAGAATTAATACATAAAGTATATTTGTATTTAACAGATTCGAACAGATTATTGCAATTTTGCTAAATATTCTGAGTTTGCATTTCACTGTTTTTATTCATTTCTAGGAATACTGAATTTAGTTTTGAGCAGGTAAATTAAGTAAATGCATGTTTAGTCTAGAACTTCAATAACCATCCTGTTTACACAAATGCTCACTTACTCCCGAATTCTCTCAACATGGAAACAAGAGAGATCTCAATCAATATATGGTAAACAAAGTAACTTGTGTTTCTTATTTGAATAAGTAATTCAGATATTTTGTTTTTAATTTAAAAGTAATGTGTTACTTTACTAGTTACTTGAAAAAAGTAATCTGATTATGTAACTCAAGTTACTTAATGCGTAACCCCTAACACTTGGATGACACCATATACACAAAGAAACACACTGTGGACTTGGCTTGACAAGAAAATAATACCTTTATATAAATAATAGAGGTTGTGTAGTGCTACAGGCACAGATGTCCTGATGGTTTAATAGTCTTTGGACAGATGTACCTCAAATCACATGAGATTAGAATGAGACAGAGTGTAGATGAGCATCACATTAAATAATATTTATTCTTTCCAAATAGGCTACTAATCTAATAAGTAATACTTTAAATATTAGTATGCAATCCAGTACTAGAATATATCAGTTCAAGGTAACACTTTATTTTGATAGTCCACTTTAGACATTCTACTAACAGTAAGTAACTTTGCAACTACATGTCCACTAGCAGTCATTAGAGTATTAGTAGACAGTCTGCTTAATATCTTCTAACACTTTATTTTGATGGGTCCACAAAATACAACATACTGAGTATGAGAAACTTTGCAAGTATATGTCAACTTATTCTACTAACCCTAAACCTACCCAACTGAGAATTAGTAGACATGTAGTTGGAAATTAATGAGAATTAGTTGACATGTAGTTGACATGTAGTTACAATGTTACTTATAGTTAGTAGAATGTCTAAAGTGGACTATCAAAATAAAGTGTAACCCAGTTCAATATTAAATATTCATTAGACACTATAACATTTTTTATTTACTAGTAATTATTCAAATAGATTCTAGACTCTATTCCAGTTGTCCTAGTATCAATAGATACAAAAGATTTTGTAATTTTTTTTATTTTATTGAATTTGAATAGAAAAATACAATGTATGTACTAAGTCAGTAGTAAGACATGAAATGTTACTAACAATTGGAACAGATCTAGTGTCTAGTATGTAATAACAAGACATACTAGTCAATGGACAAAATGCAAGGCTGTAACCATGTCTTGAAAATTGTAATGGATGTAGAAAGTAAATGATAGAACTTTCCTTATTTTAGGTGAACTATGCTTTTTAACTTTTTGAGCACACTTGACATTTTAGGGTTTCTTGTCCAAATACAAAAATAAAATAGTTAAGCTAGAATTTAAAATAATATTTTTGTTTTATATGACTCTGTGCTAACCATGACCTAAAAACACATTTAAGTGCAAGCCACACATGTTCTAGTTTAATTTTGTGCATGATAACTTTTTGAGTTTTATGAAGCAGTGTGGTGGGTAAAGGTGTGCTGCAAAACAGCATCAAGAATTTCACATATAAAGGGGATCTTTTTCCAATAGTGATGCATTGATGGTTCTCACTAAACTAGTCCGTAAGTACGGAGTGCCAGCTGATGCAACCAATGGCTTACGGTCGCCTAGAGTTGTTTTTCATGCACATGGATGTTTTCTAGACAAACACTGCTTCGACGCTTGGTCTGGGGAAATAATTAGCTTATTCATTGTGTACAGAAGAAGTTTGAATTTCTGCCTTGAAGAGGAACTGACGTTAGCTAAAGCAGGTCAATCAGAGAGAGAGAGAGAGAGAAAGAGAGAGAGAGAGCGAGAGAGCTAACGCTTGAGCAGCCGCACTGCTAGCACTGCAGCCGAATGTGCTTTTATCTGCCTCCAAAGCTAAACTTCACTTATTAACGCGACTGGAGGAAATATTATGCATTCGATGCACCTTGTTGAGTGTTCGTAACTCTATATTGCCAGTTGGGGGAGTTTGCATCAGTGCAGGACGGTGTTATTTGTTTCAGATCAGAGCAGTTGAGCTGAGTTAGCTTAGCTATAGCGAGCGGCCAGCGAGCCCAAGTTCCTTCAAGCTCCTTTGCGTTTCGCTGTCAAGATGCCTGCGATGTTAGAGAAGGGCACCGCTGAGATATCGGGTAAAAGAAGGGGCAGAAACTCTGTGAATAATCCGACCAAAAGTTTTACTTCAAATGGGAACAGCAACAATTCGTGGGAGGAAGGAAGTTCGGGTTCCTCAAGTGATGACGAGCATGGTAAGTCATGGTGGTAGCCTCGGTCGCTCTTCACAAGTTCATACACTTCTGATGAATGGAATCAGTTCATCTCATTTGTTCTTTTGTCACTTAAAAGGTGCAGGCGGGATGCGAGTTGGACCGCAGTATCAGGCAGTTGTTCCCGATTATGATCCTGGTTTGTGGCTTTTGAGTGTTGGAAGGTTCATTGACAACACAGGGTGGATGTTGTAATAGCCTCAAACACTGTCCGGAATAGTTCGTCCGTTTAGTGCACTTCATGTTCAGCAAGAATAATATTTTAATTTTTTTTGTCTCGCTGGCAACTTACATTGAAAGTGGTCTGTTGTAGTTATGAAAAAGAGGTTAAGGTGAAAAACAAAATCTGAAATAAAAAAACTTTAGGTTGACTATTGTTTGAAACTTGAGGTGATGATAATGAGCACCTGATGTGTCAACCATTGGCTGTATATTTTCATGTAATTCTGATTTAATTTAATTTGTTTAATTTTCCTAAACTTTAAACATTTCATTTTTATTGTTACTTAAATATCAAAAGATTTGATTTCTTGGATTTATTAGAAGCTGTGTGGGGAAAGGTTTTTGAGGGAAAAAAATGCTATTAGTAGTAACATTGATTTTGTTTGAAATCAAAATAGATGGATGTGTTCTTGTTTAACCCACTAATGTCTCTCTCTCTTTTCATCAGAGGTAGCAAAGGCAAGCCATGAGAGAGATAATCTGGGAATGCTGGTGTGGTTTCCAAATCCAAGTATACCAGAGGCCAAATGTGAGTCATTTATGAGTATGTTAATTGGCTCTATAAATATGAAAACAGTTGTTTTGTTTTTTTACGTAAATATTGGCACTCTTTCTAATTTTACCATGTTACACTGGTATTATTCAGACACTTTTGTTGTGTGATTCACGCAAAAAAAGTGAACACTCACAAAATTTTGATCCGCTTGAGCATGCAGACTAGCCCGAAATGGTATCATTAACCAACAGTTGAGTCTAGCGCTGGACTGTTTGTCCAACCAATAGAAGACAAGAGGCTTGTGCTGATGCAGCCAATGAAACAGATTGTGTTCAAAATGAAACACTGCTTTCCTATTACTGTATAATACTTTCTGTTTTTTAAAAATAGTATGTCAGATATGCATCAATTCTACAATTTGCATAGAATATTAGTAGTTTGATAGTATGCTGTTCCAGAGCAGCGGTTCTCAATTCCAGTCCTCGCGTACCCCCCCCCGCTCTATATTTTTTCCTTGTCTCTCTTTAACACACTTGATTCAGATAACCAGGTCATTAGAAGTGAGCCCCGTGCATGAACTGTGTTCGATTGAAATAGTCCCTACACAGTGTTCATTGCTCCCTACTCCCTGAGCACGGGAAATCCGTTGAAGTTTACTTCACTTTGGAACATTCATTCACGGATTTGTCTTCACACACAGACGAAACTTACTAGAGAAGTGTGAAGTGTGACATAATATACCTTTGTAAATAAATACAATTTAAATTCACGTCTCGCACACTTCAGTGCCCTCTGAATGGAACATATACGTTCGCATCGAACTGGAATCATGATGGAATATCCTGTGATGTCCACTTCGCAGGGCACTTACAATCGAATATAACAAACGCCTGAAGCAATAAGAGAAACATACAAAATGTGCAGAGCGGGGGTACGCAAGGACTGGAATTGAGAACCGCTGTTCCAGACGAGACAAGAGAGCGGTGAATTTATTGATTTATTTACTGTATATTATGCTGCTGCCACACAGATCTAATATAAACATGCAATTTCTTTCCCAGCTGTTTAACTTCACAGACATAACCAACTGTTTTTGTAACTTGTGTTTTTAACAAACTTGTGTGTATTTGACCGTTTAAGCGTAATAAGACATGAAAGAGAACTAAGTTTAGTACTCACATGCTGTGTGCAGCCGCTTTCTGTACGTGTGCTTCAGAAAACCGTATATCAGAAGTTTAAACTAATATGGTTTAAAATGCATGATTTCAATGCGATAGACGTGATAATTAAAGTCAAACACATTTTTTAGCAGAGTATCTACAATCTGTAAAGATCCTATTCTGAAAAAGGGGGTGGGACACAGCAGCTCATTTGCTTTTAAAGGTGCCATAGAATGCATTGATACAATATTTTAAATGGTTCTCTGATATCTACATAGAAGGTATATGGCTTAAGTAAGGGCAAAAATTCTCCAGAAACGGTTTTATATGTCCATTTACAACCCTAGGATTTCTCCCTAGAATGAAATGGCCTGTTATTACCTTATTTGGAAGGGTCATGAATAATAATGTTGTGCTCTGCTCTGATTGGCTGTTTCACAGTGTGGCTCATTTCAGTAGCTCACACAGCAGGAAGGAAACACAGGGAAAATATATATTTCAATACATTCTCGCGCAGTTATATCGTTGGGTAATTATATTGTAAATAAAATGCGGGCATCAGGGAGCCGCTATTAATATCCTGGGCATTGAAACTGCTTTCAAATGCGCGATCGCTTTTTAGTTTCACTTTCACTTTCGAGATTTGCGATCGCACGTACTCTGTTTATACTATGTAGTGGCAGTACTTGCCACACATTTTACAAGATCAGATGCTTGTCAGTGGTGCTCAGGATCTGCAAATCTTTCACCATCATCCTCAGTCATCTCTCCTTACTCTGTTTATGTGGATAATGAAATCTTAAACTGTAATGTAATAGACTACGGTTTGCAAGGAGCTAACCATGTCCCTTTAGTGGCTCGCGTTATTTTATTAGAATGCGTTATTTGCTTTCCGTGCCTTTCTGAATACAGACACCAACCCATCCCTGCACTTCACATCCCCTGCACAGCCTGGAACATAACATTTATTTCCATGATCTGCCATTTTCGCTGTTGTCCTCGCTTGTTTGGGAAGTCGTGGTCTAATGGTTAGAGAGTCGGACTCGTAATTCAAAGGTTGCGAGTTCGAGTCTCAGGTCCGGCAGGAATTGTAGGTGGGGGGAGTGAATGTACAGCGCTCTCTCCACCCTCAATACCACGACTTAGGTGCCCTTGAGCAAGGCACCGAACCCCCAACTGCTCCCTGGGCGCCGCAGCATAAATGGCTACCCACTGCTCCGGGTGTGTGTTCACTGCTTTGTGTGTGCACTTTGGATGGGTTAAATGCAGAGCACAAATTCTGAGTATGGGTCACCATACTTGACCATATATGTCATGTCACTTTCACTTTTTCACTTGTTTCTTCACCTGCAGAACTTCTGATGATTCTGCTGTGCAGGTTCGCCTGGGGCTGGCCAGAACATGGGCGAGTATATGCACATGTTGGGGGCGTAACTATTAGTGATGCCGACTGTAACGTCACAGTCGGTGTTATGTTCTGATTCGCCTATTTTTCAGTGGTCTTTTGCATTCATGAGATTTACATAAGAAGGAGGAAACAATGTTGTTTGAGGCTCACTGTATGTCATTTCCATGTACAGAAATGTTATTATTCAACTATGCCAAGGTAAATACAGTTTTCCATTCTATGGCACCTTTAAAGAGACATGCACGAAAACATGTTTCTGCTTCCACTCAAAATAGGCATTTTTAAAATGATATAATAAATGATCTGTGGGGTATTTTGAGCTGAAACTTCTCAGACACATTCTAGGGACACCTGAGACTTATATTACATATTGTAAAAAGGGGCATAATAGGTCTCCTTTAAATCAGGCATGCAATAGCATTGAGAAGGCTGTAATATAGGAAGAAATATTTTTTGTATTAGATATTTGTCATTCAGTCTATAAAGAAATGTATTTTCTATGTGAAATAAATGTTTATAGTTCAAGGGTTTTTAGTTTTAAACATGATTTAATTTTGAGTTATATTCTAATGATTTTCCCTTGTTTGTTGCAGTGGATGAGTACATTGCAATAGCCAAAGAAAAACATGGGTACAATATGGAGCAGGTAAAATGATTATGTTTGAAAGCTATGCTTATTTGTTGCAGTGAAAACGATGAACTTGTAATTTTTTTAAATTTTTTTTTTTCTAAAGGAAATGTTATTTTTGTAGATACTGTAGGCACAATTAGTGATTTTCAGTACTCTTTTGATGTATCCTATTGTAACTCGAAAGATAGGTTGAATATTTTTTACTGCACAGGGCTCCAGACTAGCTTTTGAGAGCAATGGCACCAGCGCCGTTAAGTTCGACAGATGATGGCACCAGAAGCAGATTTGCAAAAAATATTACACGTTTATCTCTTGGTAATGCACATTTGATAGTAAAGCACCGAGCTTGAATTGGGAAGCATACAGAATTTACTTTTATTAACAGTAACGTGCAAAATCTAAGTTTTATATAGAAAATTAACATTCTACTCTTATTAAATATACCATTATTCTTCTATAGTATTATACAGAATTGACCAACAACTTCAGTGATTATAAAAGGAGCTCTCTTGCTTTGTGTGATTCAGTCAGAGAAGTTTGTTTTTCAAGGCACTTTGTGACTTTTCTTACTTCATACACAAAAAAGAGCAAACGTTTACAAAATTTGATTTCTTGATGATTTAAAATTTTATAATAGTGATTTTATCATTTCAAAATATAAAGCAAAAAGTAGAAATGAATGACTAATAAGCCTATAAGTGCGCCTCTGCTGCCATCTGCTGGTTATAGTGGTAATTTGATGTCTTTTTTAAAACGTATTTTACATAAGTGTTTACCACAAAGTATATTTTGGTCACTCCTTTAAAAATAAAATTTAAATAGGATAATTTTTATAGTTTTAAAGTGCTGTAAAGTTGTGTGAAAAACTTAAAAGTCATTGAAAAGTGCTTGAATTCCTCTTCCAAAAGGTTGTACAAACCCTGAAATGCATAATGTAATGAGATTCAACTATTTCTGCCACAACACCATGGTTATAGTTAGCTTTACTACTTCTGGTTTTCTACGTAACTGCTGTTTGATCTGTTTATAACAGAATTCTGTGTAGAATTTGAATACTTCTCATTAGATCTCGCAACAACCTTATTCATTCTGCAGCAAGTTCAAATGCTTTTTACTGGATCTCGCGGCACCGTGCAGTGCGAGATCAACACTGGTTCCAGAGTAAACCTGTTCTGAGCTTGGACAAGTTTGCTTGCGTTAAACAGTCCGCAATGTACTGCTCAAACGAGTAGCGCAGGTTCGTTATGCTTTTGTTTTCGTTGCGGTTTGATGTTTCTCATATGCAACAGAAATGCCAGCGCTTATGAGGTGCGACCGCTCACAGAATTTAGTCGCATTGGCAGAAAAAATGGTTGCAAAATGCCTGGAGCCCTGCTGCATTAATTAAATGTCTCTTGTAGTTACAGTTTCACAGTGTCAAACATAAGTTGTCTTTTAAAGTCTAACCTTTCAAGTAGTTTAAGTTTTTTTCCATTGAAGTCTCATGATGTGGCTTTCTGTATTTAATAGGCATTGGGCATGCTGTTTTGGCACAAACACAACATTGAAAAATCTTTGGCAGATCTCCCCAACTTCACCCCTTTTCCAGATGAGTGGACAGTTGAAGACAAGGTGCTGTTTGAACAGGGTTTCAGCTTTCATGGAAAGACGTTTCACCGCATCCAGCAGATGGTGAGTGAGATGGCTGAAACCACTCTCAACATTAAAATAAAACATGCAATTGAGAGAAGCAGCATCTTCATGTATTGAAGTGACAACCAATCATAAGGAGCTTCAGAAATCCAGCTCATTAATGGACAGTCACTGGTGCATATAAAGACCAAATGGGTTCTGTCAAGTCCTGAATTTTAACACTTTGACTACATTGCAAATGAATCGGTGTCAGCTTTGATCATGAATAAGTATGTATCCTTATGGTACGTCAGATGTTTCCATCACTTATGTGCTTGATTGCAAACTTTTTTTTTTGTTCCAGCTTCCAGACAAATCAATTGCAAGCCTGGTTAGATTCTATTACTCGTGGAAGAAAACGCGCAGCAAAACAAGTGTGATGGACCGCCATGCACGCAAACAGAAGAGAGACAGAGAGGAGAGGTCAGCTATGGCATGAAGAGATTAATAGGATGCTTGCTGTCTCCTTATGTGTTTTCTTTGGCTTTAAAAGTCTTGATCAAAGATGAGTTGTGCTGTCATGGAATGCTAGCATGATCTATTTTTAGAATATGTTGTCATTGTTGAAAAGGAAATGTCATATTTGAAACTTAATCCTTTTTTTCATGTAGTGATGATGGAGAAGAAAATAGTTGCATCTCTCCAGGGGATGCTGAATGTGAGCCAAATAAGGATGAGAAGAAAGAGGTAATATAAATGGACGTTTTTTCTGCACAGTTTTACAACTTTTCAATTGTGCATTAACACAATTAGATGACTCTTTTTAAATTAAAATAAAACTGATTAAAACTATACAATGCTCTTGTTACAGTGTAATTGTACATTTAAGCATTGAGTAATAGTAATTAACTACATGTACTTTCTATATGGGTGGTGTTAAGATGAGGGCTTGGTTAGTTGTATGTAATTATGCATAATTTATTTGGGGCCAAGCACCCCGTTGGCGTTCTTCTTCTTCTTATTCTTCTTCCGCCATTGTGTCTATGGCAGCCCATAGAACCGATTGCGGAAAAGTTGTAAAATTTGGCACACTGATAGAGAACAGTCTCAATACTAACCACAGCAAGTTTGGAGTCTCTAACTCAAACTCTGTAGCGCCACCAAATTCTTTTTTCCTCTGAATTCTTGGCTCAAGCCGAGTCGAATGAAGTCCAAAATTCAAAAATCATGAGGTTTAATTTTTTCGCTATTTTTAATTGTTCGTAAAACCTACTTTTTCGAACTCGTCCTAGACGGTTCATCTGATTTTCACTAAAATTGGCTCAGATCATCTTGAAACAATGCTGGCAAAAAGTTACGGAATTCAAGTTGATTCGTTCAACCGTTCCTGAATAACGTGCTAACGAATTTGCCGAAATGCACGCAAAAATGGATCTGAGGCTATATCTCCGCAACGGTTTGGCGTATTGAGACAAAACTTGGTGTGTGTTATAACAAGCATGACCTGAGGCGACCTGCAGTGTTTCGGCACTGTGGCACCTAGTGGTCAGGAGATATGAAAAATGCATCTTTTTGCTTATAACTTATGAATGGTTTGGCCAAAAATCACAAAACTGGTCTCTTTAGATTCGGTGCATCATGCCGAGTCGAATGATACCCAATTTTCCCATGTCAGCCATTTTGGGCGTCAGCCATTTTGAATTTTGTAGTAAAATGCTATATTTTATGAACGCATTGACATATCGTTACAAAACTTGGTATGGGTCATCAGTACGATGCCTTGAATAAACCTGAGAAGTTTCGAGCCAGCGCCACCTAGTGGTAAAATCAAATATTCACATGCTTATAACTTTGGGTGTGGTGGACTTATTTTCACGGGAGTCACATTTTTTGACTCCTGAATCCTTGCCGAGTCCAGCGATACCAAACTTGCCAGATTTTCCCATATGGTTTGTGCAACGTTGCATTTTAGTGCTTAAAAAACATTTGCCAATATATTAGAAACCGTTACTCCGATCGACACGAAACCACCGTAGGAAATTCGAAAACATAGTGTGCCGGCTATACGCTAATATCCAATTGCCAAAATTTTGATAGTAAGTGCCACAAAAATGCAAACAAAGTCGACCATCAGTCATTTTTTCTCTTCTCGTATATAAAAATGCCTATAACTCCAAAACAAAATGAGATATTTTCACCAAATTTTACACACATATGTATGGGCACACTCTAAGGACACAAAAAACTTGGTGGGATTTTGCCTCTTGGTGGCGCTATAATTGAACAAAACATGAAATTGCCATTCACTACAATAGAGTATTATGATATAAAATGTTATATTTTTCGAATGCATTGGTGTACCATTACGAAACTTTGTACATACCACCGAGACCATGACCTGAAAGTACTCAAAGTTTTGAGACTGTGCCACCTTGTGGTCAAAAGGTATAATGAAATTTCAAATAAATGCTAATAGCTTTCTGTGAATTTTGCCTATTGTAATGAGACTGGTATTAATAGATTCCTTGGGTCATGCTGAGAACAGTGATACCAATGTAGCCGTAGTCAGCCAAACTTCCTGTCTGCCATTTTGATTTATGTTGAAAGCCTACTTTTTCGAACTCTTCCTCAACTGTTTGTCCGATCTTCACCAAAATTAAGTCAGATCATCTTCAGACTGTGCTGACTAGGGATGGCTCGATACCATGATTTTGGCTTCGGTACGATACCAGAATGTAATACTAAATCGATACCATAGGTGACAAATAACCAGCCTCAAAAGATAAGTGAATTTAAAACAATTTTAATAATAATAATAATAACAGATTCATATCTTAATACCTTTGTTTCAAACTAACAAAAAACCTACAGGGAACATAGGTTATATTTTGATGTTGGAGAAAAAATATATATAGGCTAACTGAAGTAATAATATGAAAATATATTCAAATCTTATCTTTTCAGTGCAAACACAGTGCAAACACATTGTTATTCTAACAGTCAAAGTAATATTCAAAATCACGTTATTATTTCTCTCTCTCTCTCAGATTGTTTTCAGATTTCAGACTCAGCCAAAGAAAAAGCATTAAATATAAATCTCACGCCCTCGCTTGCTTCATATTAGCGATCGGCAGCGTGTCAGAAACGTTCCCTTCATATCATTGATACTAAAATTAATATAGCAAAACTCTTGCTCAATTCAAATCCAATTGATATTCGATTGTATGAAATGCAAGTGCATATATTACCAAAACTTCACTGGTTCTAGCATGTCACACACGCACGTTTGAGCTTACTGTATTACATATGTATGTGCGTTGATCAGTTGTAAATAAAAGTTCAAATTAAATCTGAATTTATGAATGATGCACTCATGTGTCGATCTCTTAATTCTCTGAACATATCAGGATGAGCAAGCGACAAATGCTTAAAAAAATTTGATGTGTCCCTGTGGCAACATGATTTATAGCAACGCTTGCGTACAGGTGCAGTAAGGTCAGTTCGTTCACCTTTGTCATCTGTTTTGTAACCAAAGTAATGCCATATTTCACTTCTACTGTTCTCTTTATTTATTAATTTCGGGTGCATTGATAAGAGTTTCATCTGTTTGATCCATCGCGTTGTTCTGTTGTCACATTTACTGGTTGCGCAGCAATTTGAGAAGCATTTCACAACTGCAGCGTATGAAATACCGAATTGAGCAAAATTATGATATCGTACCGTTTGAAATATTATATATACCGGTACTTTTCCAGTACCGGTATACC
>JAFVLL020044136.1:0-16901 GCA_021397915.2 Tor tambroides | reverse complement strand
CAAAAACTATGATAACAGCAACTATTTTATTTTTTGTGGCAGGGCCAGTGAAAATTTTGGCAGGGCAAGTAGAAATTTGAACCACTGGCCCGACCAGGCCAGTAGAAAAAATCCTTAACGTTGATCCCTGCAAACTGTTCCTATAATATTAGAAGCACACAATTTCCTAGAATATCATTATATGCTTTAACATTAAGATTTGTACTCATAGAAATTACTAAAGTAGTCAAACCTGTTCATTAGAAGGGGGTGACCCAATACTTTTGGCAATATAGTGTGTGTGTGTGTGTATATATATATATATATATATATATAAAATATAGAATAGATGTCCCCTGGGAAAATAAGACTCACTAGTTGATGATGACATTCCTGACCTGTCTAAGAATATCTGTGTTCTGTAAATGAGTGTCCAAATACAAATTCTTGGATTGTGTGAGAGATGGGCACCAGGGAAGCTTTTCTTTCCTTCCACCACTCAGGAGTCATTGAAATGCATGTTTTTGACCTTCACACATTTCAGGGAGTGTGAGAGAGGGAGGTTATCACAGTCCACAAAGCAGTTCGTTTGAAAACTTCCTTTGTGATTTGGTTGTTGTTTGAGGGTCAAGATTAGAGCCTTTAAAGATTAAAATGACATTAAAGGATAAGCCAATTTATTATGTTTTCACTGTTTCAATGAAAGGATCTAAAGTTAAAAACACCATTTTATGTATGCTGTTTTCTGTATTCTTAGACACATTGTATTGAGCCTGTGTTTCAGTCGTCTCTGTATTAAGACAATTTTCCTTGACTTAATTAGTAATAGTATGAGAAATTGGCGAGGTCAATTTAGTCTGCTGATTTTAGTCCATTTTAAGACTACTGGCAGTGAACTTGTTTACAGGCATAATTTTACTCGAATTGTGCTTAAGTCATAAACATTTAAGGTAGTGCAGAAGCCTTAAACTGTTTATATCGTAAACTGTTTATACAAAACCTGATCAGTTTATACAGATTTTTGCCTATTACTCTCATTTTGCTCTGCCCCTAAACATTTTTACCAGAGATCAGATTAATTTTTCAATGTGTTTATATCTGATGCACTCGTTTGTTTATACTTTTGCTAAACTGGATAAAAACCCAAGTCTTTTAAATCTCATGTATAATCCGTTTGTATAATGGGGGTTTTAGAATAAGCAGATTTTTAATGGTTTATTAGCATATTGTTGTGCATGTAAACATGCTAATTGTCTGGTTAACAGAAGTCATTCTGTTTAGTGTCTGTTCCAGAATTGACCGACCTTGTCAGGCCTTAATCGGCCTTGCTAATGCACACAGTTTCCCTTTAAAGTCAGCAAGTTTGTGTACATCTTACTTGTTTATCTGCATTGTATCCACCAGATTGATTTATGCCGTTTATTAAAAAAAAATGTTCAACCACTTTTTGTAGGATATTGCTGCTCTTTTAGGTGTGGTTCCAGTGTTTTCATGGAACACTGCTCTGAAGAAAAAATGTAAATAAAGTCAGAGTTGTTCTGACTAGTAGTTCCTTAATAGAGATAATGGATAAAAAGGCTTTGTGACAAGCTTCACCCCACCCAGGGAGATTTGGATGCACACACAGAGTTCACAAAGACAGGCTCATGCTTTTCTGACACAATCTGATGTGTGGCTGACAGTTTATTTATTAATTTTTTTTGTTCCAAGAATAGCCTGAAGATCAGTTATCTTGTACTGGTAAAGGTCACAAGAGCTGCAGTACCACCACACTGATTGACATGTCAGTGGTGGCACATGGTATTCAATACCAGACTTCAGTTCAGCTCCACACAACAGGAAGCCGTTTTGTAATTTGTAGTTGAACACAAATGTGTTGTAAAATGAGGAAAATGTAAAGGGAAGTGAATCTCTTAGTCACTCGTAGCTCTGCTAGAAAATAATTATGTTCATAATGTTATGGCGTGACCCTTCTGTCATTGCAAAATATTCATTTAGTTTTCTTTTAATTTTTTCTATACACTTTAAGTATACACACCAGACGTGCTGTGAGTAATAGTAGTAGCATTAGTTGGGACTCGGGAAGTCTCATTATTGAAGCTGAATGAATAAAGCTAGATATTGCCTTTTCAATTGCTCAGTTCCCAGCCTGCGTCTCATCTATCTCTGTCCACACACTGGACATAAACAAGAAGTTTTTGTTATCCAGTTTTCCCACTATTTAGTGAGGCTGTGTGAGGAAATGGAAAGGCAAAATTAAGTGTAGTGGAAACAATAGGACTCAATTTCTCCTGTCATCTTCAGTATTATAAAAACTGATTTTATTTTCCCCACCACAGGATTATGATCCTTCCACAATAGCTGTGTTCTTGTTTTTATACACGCATGCAAGTAAACATCCATTATGTGTTTCTGGCGTCAGACAAACATTGGAACTAGCCTGTATTAAAGTAAAAAAACAAAAACAAAAAAACACCTAAAAATGGAAAATGACATGTTAATTTCCCATTCACCCACACAATTCTTGACATAACATGCTTAAAATTTTGTCCACCCAGTTTGCTAGTGCCTTAAAGGAATCGTTCATCCAAAAATGATCTTTCTATAATTATTTATCATCAGTGAATCGGTTGCTCCATTTCACCAATCTGGTTTGAATGTTTCATAAAATTTTTCATTATTCTTGTGCATCCTTTTTAAAGCGTAAAAGCTCAATTGTAACTGTGTGGAAAATAGTGACTGGTGTTTTTGTGTAATCATCTGCATGTCTTTTTTGGATTAACTGTTTTTTCAAAGTTTTCATTTTGAGAGGAGGCAGTTTACCTGCCTTTTCTTTCTTACATATAATTTATTGTAATGGCCATTTCACAGGACAAGGTGACATTTCAGCTTTGAGCCCTGTTGCTTTAGTGTGAGTCACCCCACTCCATTTTTATGTGTCTTAAGAACCTAAGTCTCTTTGCGAATCGTATTTGTATCTCTACTCTCGAAATATTCACCAAATCCGTTAAGGCACAGCGCATCAGCTTGTTAGATTTAATAAGAATGTGTTACACCTAAAGGGTTTTGACAGCACAGAATGAATTGGTTTATGTTCCGGATTTAGTTATTGGTGCTGTCAACTACTACCTGCATTCATAGTCACTTCGAACGTCACGGTCTGTTGTCATTGTTTTGAGAATAAACATTGCCTGACGTCACAGAACAGTAAATCTGAAGGCCTGGGGTTTGCAGTTGCTCCACATAGAAATACGCTCTCATTGATCTGCTTGGCCTCCATATGAAACTTTCTCTGTCCTTGTGTCTGGCTCTTTTTGTCTTTTGGTCAGTGATACTGTCAGCAGTGATCCTCAACTGGTGGGTCATGCACTGTAATCGGGTTGTGCATCTGTTTGGATGCAAATAATGAAAAGTAACAAATCATATAATCATTCATAGTTGGGATAATTATCTTTTGAAGTTGGTGTCAAAGTCCAGTCAAACGCTAATGAATTTCAGAATTCATCTGCTGCTTGGTAGAAACTAGAAAGTAGTTGAGATTCCAGCATTGGCAGGTTATGTGACCATAAAAAATACAACCCAGAGAATACTTTTATTGCACTTTTATTTGCAATACTTTTAACTGTTCAGCCTGTTGATAAAATAATTTCTAAATAATTAATACAATGCATAAGTATTTTTAAATGTATATAACACTTTATATAGTTTTTATTTTATATTTATTTAGTTTTATTTTTTAATATTTTGTTTGTACTGTAATGTAAAATTCAGGTGCTGAAGCACAAACAAGTTCAGAGCCACTAGGCCATTGTAAACATGAAGATTTTAAACTTGGAAGTTGAAAACAGCGCAAAAAAAGCTCAAAATTAACTAGGTTTCTCCTACAATTAGAAATTAACAGGTGCTAACGTTGTCTTTTTGATGTGCAACACAAACACCTCTTTTTTTGAAATTTAGTGTAGTATTTCATGACCATTTAATGTTGCTAAAAATATTTATAAATATCGATGGATCAATAACATATTTTTATTTATTGTTATACTGTTTATCAATATAAATTGTGACTTTCCTAAAGTGTATGTATAGTTGGATAGCTAAACAAACCACAACAAACATTTTTACTCAGTCAACACCAGTTTCTCTGTATCATGAATATCAGATGTATATTTGCTTTCCATCTCTGTCAGCCACCTGTGTAATTTAGTGGTGTCTTGCACTTGCTGTTTAATTTCATTAGTACATTGGTTAATTGTGTTTTCATTCACTGTAGCACGTACACCTTACAGAAACCCAAAGGGGAATAGTGTTTATTAGCCTAATGTGCCTTGCATGTTTTCCTTTTATACTTGAAGTGTGGTTTGTTTGTTTATTTGCTGTTTCATGTTCAGTCAATCCATGGTTAACCACTAAATTTGACTTGTGATGTTTCTTTGTGTTTTGTGTTTCTTCAGGCTGCCCCCTGGCACAGTGGTAGGTGGGTGGTGTGGAGCTGGCCTCGGCACCGGGAGAGGCCCCCTCGCCCGCCCCCTCCCAGCGCTGCATGGCTGCAATGGCGCCCGCTCTGACCGACGCTCCGGCCGAAGCTCACCGCATACGCTTCAAACTGGCTCCGTCCTCCTCCACCCTCTCCCCGAGTGGCGTGGAGGGCAGCGGCACCGGCAACCACATCCTCGTGTCCAGTAACGGCCCCGTCAAGCGCAAGGCCTCGGAGGAGCGCCCCTCTCGCGGGGCTGGCCCCTGCAAGCCCCTCGTTACCTCATATCACTGTTCAGATGAGTCCCTGAAGCTGCAAGGTGTTCTACTGCAGACACACAGCATCCTGCCGAGCCTCATACCACGCAAGCACCAGGCTTTAGAACTGTCCGAGGAGCAGCCAAAGAGCATCATGAGTGCCGGTGGAGGAGGTGGACCGCCTACCGTCCAAGGCGCCACTGTCAACGGCATAGCAAAGAGAGTGACTAAACCGACTGACCGAGACAATGCGGTGACCTTAAATGGTGGCCAACATACTGTCGAGCAGGATTTGTCAAATCAGACTGAAGTTGTCAATTCTACCAGGGGACTGACAAGCAACGGTCCTCTTCGAGAAGGTGCAGAGCAGCACCAGCCGTCAACGGGTGAGCCCCAGAACTGTCCCAGTAATGGAGAAGCTCCTGCAACATCTCCAACCTCCATCGCACCTTTTACAGAAGACAAAACCTCGGACTGTCCGCCGCTAGGCAGTGAAGATACGTTGGCGCTCTCGCTCGCTGCCCAGCAAGACCCTTTAGGTGGTCTTGGGGTGGAGCTAAGCGACCGTACTCAGCACAGCCAGAGCAGACAAGGGGAGATCGAGGCGCGGCTACGGCGATTACGCAAACGGCTGCAGGTGGTGCAGGCCAAGCAGGTGGAGCGGCATGTGCAACAACAGTTGGGCGGACTACTCAAGAGCACGCTGGGCGCTCTGGATGCCAGGCGGCCGAGGGGCCGTCACGGCGATGACTCGCTCACCCCTCAGGAGAGGGATGGACTAAAACGTTTCTTGAAGAGTGGATCCATGCCGGCTGAGTTAGAACGACTGTCCCAGAGCTGCACCACCAACCTGCGATCCGCCGAATGCGCGTTCGATTCCGACGCCACGGAAAGCAGCTCAGGAGGAGAAACTGATGTGGAGGAGGATGAACTGGCTCGGGTCGACATCGAGCAACGCCACATTCCTCTGTGAGTACCGACCTTGATTGTTCCTCTGATAATGCGAATCCAGATGGAGTAATGAGTATGATGGTACGTGTTTCTGATCTAGGATAAGTGCTGATGCAGGCTGGGTCAAGCTGTTTTATGAAACCATTGCGTTCTCATGAACGATGAGTGGCTGTTATTTGTAAGTGTAGGTTTGTTCTCTTAAGTTTGAGATCATGCCAGCTGCATTTGTTACAAAGGAATTTCTTGATAATTAAGTTATCTCTTGAATATTATTACCATCCTGGTTAGACAAGGACAAACGCCCGCACTCTTCAAGCCAGTCGTTCCCTTCCCAAGGGCTGAGCCTTGTTTAATACACTCAAACGTCAAAGGATTTTTCTTGCGAGGCAGTGAGTCACTTCCTTAAACCCATATGCACACTTTCTCTGTCAGTTATTGGGCCTGTTTTCACCCATCCCAACCTCTGGGTTAGAACAGACTGGACAAGTGGAGGGCAAAGATAAGGCGCTGTTTAATTTGTACATCCTTTTGTTGTTTGTTTTACTTTAATTTGTTTTTGTACCATCTTTCCAGTATTTATTCGGATTTTCCAAGTGGCTTGTTCTCAAACCCAGCAAATATTCCAGACGCAAGGAAAGTAATCCGCTTTACAAGGCAGATCTAGATAATTGATGATAGCATTGGCATGTGAAGTTGTATAGCTGTGATAAATTCCACTTTCGCCAGATTTTGCTTTGCTTGGTTTACATTTAAAAATCAACTCCTTCGCAACAATTCTTCAGTCAGTCTCTTTTGCTACATCATTGTAGTTGGATAGTGTCTCGACAGCCCAGTGAGTCAGAAGTGTTTTTTTTTTTTTTTTTTTAATCAAACAGACTAAGGCCACTCCATGAGGGGATAACCTACATTCAGCAGTCAGTCACATGACTATTGCGCAAGGACAAATAGGCTTACTTGCAGATTATGCGACAAGCATAGTGAAGCGTGTTGACATAGGACTGTGTAGCTTATGCTATTTTTTATTTTTGAACTTCACCATTTGCTTTCCACACATCCATAGGCACACCTTTTTATGGGTTTTGTTTTAGTCCTTTGCTGGTAATGCAACAGTTTCCTTTGTGGGATTGAGTACCACATGACTGCATGTTGTAACTGCATGCAAGGCTTTTTTGTTAATAGGTAGTTGATTTGTCTTGTTGCTTAATCAGCCATTAAAGCTAGTGTCTTGATGAGCCGAGAGGTCACTTGAGTGCAATCTGCAGTACCCAATGATTCATTTGTGCTAGTTTGGTTCATAGCTGGTAAATGGGGTTGATTTCCTGAGAATTCACTGTAGGGAGGATGTATTGCTGTGTTGGATTCAGTTATGTGGAGTTATTGGAATTTTGTTGCTGTTTTGTAATGTTTTTTTGTATTGTTTCCCTACCTCAGACAGATTAAGAATTCTCAATCACTGCTAATGATTAACCCGGTTTGCCACAAGCTGTCCATGTACGGTGTAGCATGCGTCCGTGTCCCTCCTGGAATGAAACCCCACTAAATAACCAAATTTCCATGAAGACCAGTCTCAAAATCCATTATGAACACACAAGTGCAACCACATTTCTCATTCTTGCTAGTGTCTTTCTGGTACCAGGGGCTAGCAATTAGCTTTCACGTACTTACACACACCAGCTGGCGGTATTCATTGTTTCTGTGCTGTAATCCTGTTAGCTAGAACTGGTTTGAATGAAAGGGAGTCATTCAACTGGTCGAACATCAGACATTTGTACCTGTCATGCAGCCTTCTGCTATCAAGAGTCCTCTAGAATTGTCTTTTACCTACCCTTATGTCTTTCCAAAATTCTGTGGACCACAAAAGGAGAAATTTTGAATACTGTAGTTGTGAAAAGGGATGTAGGAGGCAGTAGTGGTCCATACAACTTGTGCGTTATTTTGAAGCCATATGATAGAATACTGATGTAAAATTTCAGTCTCCTCCGCTTACAAGGCTCTAATAAATCTTCACTCTAGTGGGCTGTTAACAGTGGCAATTGAATCATTGAGTCAATTAGGGATGCAACAACTAATTGATAAAATCGATTATTATCGATAATGAAAATCATCGACAACGATTCTCATTATCGATTAGTCGGGTCTACCCATAGTGCACGTCCAACTTCAGCCTGTCCTGTCAAATTACAGCACTGAATAACGCATTTCTATGGACAAAATGCATCTAAAAATAGTGGAGAAAACAGAATGAGATGCTGTGGGAGAGTTACGTGATCCAAGCTCCGCATAAAATGAGAACTTTATTTTAAGCTTTAAGCTAATGCATTAGCGTAATGGCTGTCAGGCGCTTTGACAGATGAGTGTGCATCCTCAGTGCAAAAACTTTATATCCTTATCTGCAAGTGTCACACATTCACGCGAGCATTTCCATTTTTACAAAAAGGCCCGTCCTGACACTCTGTGTTAAGTTTAAATCTTTACTGAATGAGCGCCGATGCGGCGGACAGACGGAACACAGTAGAGAGGGAGACGCAAAAACATTCATGAAATATTCTGAAATATGTTGAACATTAAATTGAGGTTTAAAAGTCAACATGTAGTGCACGTCTTTTATGAGAAAATGAACTGCTAAGGGATAACAGCGTGTAATTGTCTGAATATAAATATCAGACGCTTCATAACCGCCTTTTACAGGATAAAGAAATGACAGACGTGACTGTGATCAAACTGAACGTGTTCCTGCAGAACATTACTCTCACCTGTTGGTTAACCCTGACTTTGTGTTTTTATTCGTCTTTATTATTATTTAAATTTTTAATGTAGAGATTTAAACTATATTCACTAGGCCTATATACAGTGCTTAACAAATTTATTAAAAGGTTATTAATTTATTAAGGTTTTTAACAAATTATGTTAAGTTTATGCCACTGCTGCTCTAAACTAGCTGTATTGCTAATTGCCAAAATCATTTTTTAGCTTTCTGTATTGGTTAGTCCTCCAATTTGTGTAAGCTCTTTAGTAACAGTAGTAGACTATTTCTAATCCTATAATATAATTATTGCTGTTATCTATGAAAGTCAGGCAGAAAAAATAGCAAAACGCTTTATACTTTGTTTTTTTCAGATAACCAATTACAGTCAAAAAGTACATAATGCCAGCAAGAGTGCAAGCTGTTATGAAAGGCATAGGAGACCTTTTTTGTTATTATGTGAATAAATACTATTTAGTTGTTTCAGTTTATTTGCCCAATAAATGACAATAACATTTTTAGATTAAAACAATTTTTTGACAGATTCCTAAAATATTCGTGTTATCTCTTTATTATGACAGGTGGTCTAATAAATTAAGCACTGTATGTTTTCATAGCATTCAGTTGGCACGCTTGTTTGAATTACATTGGGCAGAATGTGGAAGTGTTTCTTGTTAATAAAAAAAAAATAATAATAAAAAAAAAAGGGCTTTTTTTTTTTTAATCCAATTAAACAAAAAAATAATCGGCCAACTAATCGATTATCAGAATAATCGTTAGTTGCAGCCAGGGGCGTAAATTTAATCTAACAGTAGGGGGGGGACAATAAACACAAAATTTCTCAAGAACAATATTTGAAGGGGACACAAATAATACAGCCAAAATAAGGATATATATGTGTGCACAGCGTGGAGACCGTGTTTAAATATGAGTTCGGTTCATATGGTTCGCCACACGGTCATATTATAATTATTATTTTGCATCCTCCATAGTATTTTAGGTTTTGTCTGTGACCGAGTACGTCTCTTTAGATATTCAACCGCAGCAAGCCCACTGATCTGCCACTTAACATCATCTTGAGCAAAACCCAACACATCGGTAGGTCTAAATTTAGCCTAATATCAGTTCACACTAGGGGTGGGCGATATGGCAAAAATATCATATCACGATTTTTTTTATAAATATCACGATTCAAGATTTTATCACGATTCTTTGTCATGTTGTTTTTTTTGTTTTTGCAAGTTGTTTGAGCGTTACAGCCAAACTAATTTCCCTATTATAAAGGCAAAGCCTTCCAAGGTAACAAAATAAAAAAAATGGTGGATATTTAGGGCAAAGTGGGCGAAGATAAAAATCTTTGTCATTATTTTATCTTTGTTATTAAAAAATGAGAACAAAGATACACATTACAAATATACATAATATACAAATAAAACTGTTTTATTTTCAGGTACAATAGGTGTATTTTAGCAGGAGCATTCAAGAAATTGAATGAACAAATATAAAAATAAAACTCTATATATTGATTCCTATTTAAAGTAACTGTATTAAAGTTTTTCACTCGAGTAGTGAGGGATTTTTTTCTTTTTCTTTTTTTGTTTTATTAACATTAAAGGAGTAATTCACCCAAAAATAAAGTTTGATTTTTATACCATCATTTACTCACTCAAAAGTTGTTTTAAACCTGAATGATTTTCTTTCTTCTGCTGAAAATAAATGCTATTTTGAACAATGTGGAAAACCAAACAGTTGCTGGTCCACAGCAACTTCCATAGTATTTTTTTTTCCTACTATCAAATTAAATGTGGACCAGCAACTGTTTGGTTACCCACAGTTTTCAAAATATTTTCTTTTGTGTTCAGCACAAGAAAGAAATTAATACAAGTTTGGGACAACATATGAGTGAGTAAATAATGACAGAAATTAAATTTTAGGATGAACTTATCCCTTTAATGACTGTCGGCAGCATGTTTAGTACTGTCCCTTTAAGACCGGCACGCATCAAATATACAGGCACGCATCTGTTTTCAGTATTAGCGCAAAAAATAACTTAGTTTAGTAATCAGGAGCTGTTTAACAGGCTTTTTAGTGTGCGCGCTTCGGGTGTACGGGCTCAGAAAAAGCGCACGTCAGAACAGCATGCGAATGAAACGTTTAACCGGCAAGGCTTTAAAGCGCATGCAAATAATGTACTTTTGCGAATAAGTGCAACTTCCCGTGAGTAACTCTACCGCTGAGTTAACATTGATGTGACTGTATATCGCGTTGTACAGTATATTGATACAGCGACGTCAGAACTGCATCTGACCGAATATGCGCTTTAGCACGATACTACGATATTTCTTCAAAAGCAGATCGTGGAGACATTTTTATCGTCCACGATCAAAAATCGTCATATCGCACACCCCTAGTTCACACACAGGCTTATCGCTGTGTTAGTTGTGGTATTAAACAAGCTAAGCTTGGTTATAATCGCTCATAGAAAATACATCGGTTATAATCATTTTTTTGTCATGACTAATTAATTAATGATACAGCATCATCTGTATTAAAGAGAAAGAATCATTTCACCCGATGTTTAAAGAGAATAGAATAGCCTTGACAGCCTAAGTTACTTGCGCATAACCACTGAAGAGCTTTGCTCTCTCCCACCGGATTCGTGTGTGTGTATCGGTAAAGGGGGATAGCAGGCAGTGGACCAAACCACTGTGAGGCAAGGGAGGGGGGAATCAAACATTTCTGAACTGAAAACGCTTTTTTTGCGTTTATTTTGTTTTACTACCTACACAATTATTTTAAGTATATGTCCATTATATTACTTTCAATACACGGAGTTGCTTGTAATGATATTTTTAGGGGGGACAACCTTCAGATGGGGGGGTCCTGTTATTTATTTGTTTATTTTTATTGAAACAAAACAGGTTATTGTGGACCTCATCACTAAATGTCCCATGGGGCATTCCTTGATTGGTCCACAGTAACCATTAATCAATGTTTCTGTCTCTTGTGTTTTCACAAGGTTTTCATCTTGTTTTGAATAGTATGATGATTTAAGTGAGGAGTGATTACATTGGAGATTGTAATTAGGTACACCATGTACAATTTCTTCTGAAGGTCCTTCTTTCAATG
The DNA here is from genome assembly GCA_021397915.2 of Tor tambroides. Lineage (NCBI taxonomy): Eukaryota > Metazoa > Chordata > Actinopteri > Cypriniformes > Cyprinidae > Tor > Tor tambroides. The sequence goes on along the minus strand of JAFVLL020044136.1, from coordinate 5,368 downwards.
AACTTTCCGTCTTTGGATATGGACTTTTGTAACCATAGTGTAGTGTTTAGCATGGTTCTCTTTTATGTCTTTCCTGGGGTGCGCATCTAAGGCTTTACACATTAAAATAACTGCTCTGTCTGGACTTTGCCATCTTTTGAAATGTGATTTATATACCAAAATATAAAAAAATCAGACTCCCCACTAGATTACATAATGCTGTTTATTCATTTAATGTATTCAAACCATTTTGAAAAGCACTTTTTTTTTTTTTTCTTTTTTTTTTTTTCTTTTACTGTTATCAAGGATTCCCCATCGGCATGGTTTCTGGTTTTACCAGTCAACCTTCTAGGTCACATAGCCGGCTTGTCTAGTTTTTATTTATTTTTTTTTTCCATGTTTTTCCCACCCCTTTCTAATAGTTTTTCATTGTTTTCCATATTCAGTTCCATAATGTGTGTTTTCCCCTCTTCTAATTTGTCTTGTCTTACTAATTCAAAATGCATGACATTTAGATGTTTTTGTTCTGGTGTTTTCTCTGTAGTTACAAGTTTAGTGTTCTTCTGTCTTCACAAGATAAAGTGACCGAGAACAAGAGCATTATGAATGGAGTTGGTGAGCCAGAGAGACGACTCTTTAATCAGCCAGGGTTACAGTTTTTACAGATTAATTCACCAGACCCAATGCCCACTGGCCACAGGTCCTGTGTGAACAGAGTAAAATTGTTTAGCAACGCTTTCGTTCTTCACAGATGATGGTTTAATACCCTTGAGGAGAAAAATCCAATCACGTCATTGAATGTAATTCAATAAAATACTTTAAGTAAAACACTGCAGGAATATTTGTCAGGACTATCAAAACCAGATCTGAGAGAGATGGTCTTCATTTACTTACCCTCATGTCTTTCCAAACCTGAAAAAAAAAAAACATTGAAGAACACTAGGTTCCAAAACAGCATTGGACCCCAATGACTTTAATTGTTTGGCCAAAAAAAAAAAAAAAAACCTCACAAGTGGCACAAATCTGTATCAGATGTTTTTCTGGTTTCCTCTTTTTAGTTTTTCCTCTTTTTCTTTTATCTTTTTTTCCTCCAAGTTTTAAGTCATGTCCATGAAAACTCTATTTACACACTTGAATTCCTATGGATGTTGTAATGTCCAAATGACCATGTTGCAGTGGCCAAATGATGTCTTGACCAAAAGGCAGCACAGAGCTATGCCAGTTTGCATTGTGACTAGTGATCGACCGATATTGATTTTTTTTTTTAGAACCGATACCAATTATTTGCATGTTTGTGCCCGAGAACCGATATGCAGAACCGATATTTATTTACTCTTATAAAATACTTCACTTTGGTTTTTCCCCTTTTCAGTCATCTTTTTAAGTGTCGAAAATTTGCAGTCTTTCATGTTAAATTTAATCTTCATATTACAACAAACAAATACATTTTATTTATAAAAAGCATCAGCAGCAATAACACTAATATTATCAATAAGCAAAATAAATGTAGAATGTCTAATGTTTTCAAATGGAGAAAATAAATAAGACAGGAGTCATCTCAACTTCATTTTAAACTACAGTTTTAGTAGGTTTATAAGCTGTTTAATGGAGTCAAGAATAATTCACTGGATAATGTTAATTCACTAAATAATATTCTCTGGAATATTGGAATATAACAAACTTTTACTAACTTTTTTTAATAAATGCAAAGTATTTTATTGCATTTCTTAACTGGAATGTTATATCAGAATTATTAATGTTTTTGTCCCTCTAGATTATGAAATGCCTGCTGACAGCTCAGTTTATCTATGCATTTACAAAGAACTCAAACTGCGATCGCTCGCGGAGATGATAAATAATTCATTTCCATAAAGTTTTATTTTTAGATGTTTATTAGCGAAGTAATGGTTATATAGTAAATGTTGCTACAATTTAAAGGTGTTTTAAACAAGTGAATCTTGTTAAAAGTTACATGCGGAGGCCGTGCTGGAGCATTTCCTGAGCATCAATCCGCTGAGTGAACAGCAATATGAAGCGGCTTCACGAGTAATGATGAGCAAATATACAACAGAGAGAGAATTTAATTCAGCGCTTTTATTTCCAACATGCGCTCATTCATGGCTGTATTGTTTAACTCATGCAAAGTTACGTCCTTATTGGGAGAGGACTTGACGGATTTAAGTGTGTCGAGCTCGTCCGTCCGCACTCATCCGCGGCGAGTATACTTTGAAAGCTGCTCGGAAGCGGCTGTGCGCGAGACGGGACAGAACGCGGAAAGTGAAACTTACCCGGGCCTTTAGCCTACGTGACTCCGACTTCACGAGACTAACGATGAGCATAGACAACAGAGAGAGAATTCAATTCAGCGCTTTTATTTACAACATGTGCTCACTCATGGCTGCGTATTATTTAATTCAGGCAAAGTTACGTCTTTATTGGGACAGGACTTGACGGATTATTTATATGCCTCCGTGAGTTGCTCTCTATTTCTTAGAGCCAAGCTGCATAAACTGCATAACAGGCATTTATGTAATGCATCTAATTTGTGCATTAATGGCTGTTATGTTAAATAAAGTTTACTAACTACAGCAAATCAAGTACTTGTGCATGCCGTTTGTCTCGTCTCCCCTCAGACGCGCTGTAATGGCGATCCTGCGCGCAATTCTCATAACACCCACAAGATGGCGGCATTTATCGGTGAATCCGATATTACAAAACTGATATCCGATTATGGTAAAATGCTTAAATATCGGGAAAAATATCGGTAAATCGATATATCGGTCGATCTCTAATTGTGACACAAGAACTGGTTTTTATTCAGATCTGAGGCCTTTTAACAATATTGTAACTGAGTCATTTTAATAGCATTTTGTTCAATTGAACATCTGCATTCTTCCGCTGATGTAGACTGAACACTGTGCACTCAACCCTCTCTGAGATCTGTAGGTCCATTAAACAGACTTGATGTGCTCAATTTCTGTACCGTCTGTCATGAGAATCAATCAATTATGATGAGGGACAAAATCGAGCATACAGTTGATTTGCATTACATAAGCAGTTTCTCATGGATCTGCTTTCGTTGCGCTTTCTATGTTTATCTCTCTCGTTCTTTCCTCTTCCTTTTTCTCAACACCCTCAGTGAAAGCCTTTGTGCTACTTTTCCTGCATTCTGCTGCTTTTTCTTTCCTTTTTGCCTTCTCTCCATCTGCTCCCTCTCTTTCACACACATTAAAATCCAACCGTTGCTGCTTGCAATATAAGCACTGCCAGGAAAATATCCTGTCTCTGCATCCCGTCCACAGTCATGTGGCTGCACCTGTTTTGTGTCTGAGTGTGTGTGTGTGTACAAATGTGTAGTACTTCTGTTTGTACATGCATAGACGACCCAGTTTTCGTCCTAATCTCATTGATCAATTTATCAGTATATTCAGGCCAATAGCCATGAATATTGCTGCACATTTGTACTGGAAATTGGGAAATTCCGAGTTCCCAGTAGGAGCTTCTAATTGGAATGCCCTCCCAAGTCAGAGTTCTGACTCGGAATATCGGAGGAATTGCAACAAATTCAACTTCAGAATATGATTTGCTTTTTGCTATTGCTAGTCGGAGGCAGATGGTACTAGAGGGAGGTGGCATTCTCATTTTAAAGAGCGTTTTATTGGACACACATTTGTGAGTCTGAGTGCAAGGTGAATCATCAATATTTTCGCTCTGTTTTCCTTAAAGCGAAAGACAATTGTATAGCTAACCTCAAAGCATACAGACATGGACTAAAAGCAACATTCTAATTCTGATTTTTAGATTCTGTTCTCTTCTGTTCTATTCTATTCTGTTGTACTTTATTCTATGGTTTTCACTAAATTAAATCTCATTTTACCAAATCACGAAAGTGGCGTAGTACAGTTGATGTTGTTACCAACCATTTTGAATTTGTGCTGAGCATCCCACGTTAGTGAGTACAGGAAAGGAGAGACCTTAAATTGTGGCACTGTGGTTTCCGGTACACGCGCACAGTACGAGAGAACAACAAACTGTCAGATAGCAAAACACAGACAAGGAGACGGTCATGTGTCGCACACCCCTAACTGCAGGGTGATTTGTGTATGGCGTCAAAAGTGGGACAAAACAGCGCAAGCGCATGAACACGGCGCGCAAGCGAATTACAGTACTGCGTGCACAGTGACAAAACTCTCACCTAAAACGTAAACCTGAAGAAATGGCAAATTCCTAGCTGGAGCACAAAAAAAAATATGCTTGTGTGCACACATGACAAATACCAAAACCGCGAGCAGAACCCACACGCGCAGATCTAAATTGCTCAAATAATTTCTGCGCGTGTTCATAGATCTAAACGCATGCACAAGCTGAAACTTTCACGCACAGGAAGTTGACAGTCAGGGGGCGGGGCCCAAACATATGCTTGTTGTGTTCACAAATGCTATTGGCTGCTGGCCAAATCCTGTATTGATTGGCTGCTCGTCCTCTGACTGGCTGTTGATTGGCTGTTGTTGGCCTTCTCCTGATGAGGAGAGGCAAGTTTCCTTTATTTACAAATTCCATTAATATATACCTTTTAACACGATCGTTAACAAGTCTAAATGTGCTATCTCCTTAGTTGGTTCATTCTAAGTAGTCAGTGTCTTTTTTTGACCCTCATTAACATGTAAAACAGCGATTATGGTAAGCTGATGCCAACATCTATGACCTGTTTTTATAGGTTAATGTTGTCAGTTCAGTTACTTTGTTTTAAGTGTGTTTTTTTTCGTCGTCTTTATTTACAAGGATTTCACTTGACTTGTGTTTTTGATGGATATTCTTCTTGGAAATGGCTAACCCAAGTTTGCATGTAAGTGATTAAAATATTTAGTCAAATGTTTAACGTATAGAACTTACCTCTTTACTGTACTTGCGCTGAGCCTCGTGACACACTTCCGTTTTGAAATAATACAGCTAAGTTATTTCCGGTTATGTATATTTTCAATGTGCTGTAATCATCTAGTTGATTTAAACGGGTATTAAAATGAATATCCGCGGTATGATTTTAAAATCCGTACATTTGCAGAGACGAGAGAGATATTCTGATGATTACTGTGTACAGAATTTTCCAAACTCAGCGGAACTTGAAGTTTTAATCCAACAAAAGCCGATTTGAGAAAGCGGTGGCTGGTAAACATACGTAATTGTTTCACCACTGGGTGTCAGTGCTCTAAACTAGAAATCGCGATGCTGCATTGTGTGCGAGATCTGGGGTCCGTTCTTCGTACGTCGCTTATTACATCCGAGATCAAATGACGCATCCAAGATGATATCATCGCACTAATCAGGATCTGGCTAATTCGGTTCTTCGAACGCACCTGTTGTTGATGATTAGTATGGCTGGATTGAGTTA
>JAFVLL020044135.1:0-15861 GCA_021397915.2 Tor tambroides | reverse complement strand
TCAACTTTGCATTTAATATGCTTTGATACAGCACTCTGTAAACAGCCACACCTTTCAGTAATGACCCTCTGTGACTTACCCTCTTTGTGGAGTGCATCAATGTTCGTCTTCTGGATCATTGCCAAGTCAGCAGTCTTCTCCATTATTGTGGTTTCAAAGAACAAGAGATACACCAAATTTATACTGTAGGGATGGTCATTAATTGAAACTCAAATGTATTTTGAGATACTGATTTTTGACTTTCATGAGCTGTAAGCTCTAATCATCTAATCAGCTCACTTTACATGCAATGAATCTAAAATATATGAAAGTTTCACTTTTTGAAATAACTTACAAGAAAAAATGAACTTTTTCAGGACATTCTAATTTATTGAGATGCACCTGTACTGTAACTGAGAAGGAAGCTCAAAAGTGACAAATATGACATATTCCACATAGGCAGTGTTAACAGCCATTTAGCCTCTCCTCTGATTATTTGACTGAAGTCAAAATAATGAATACAAGAATACATGTTTTCTTTAATATGTTAAGGGAACCTTTTGAGGTTGAACCTTTTGCAGTGGAAGCATGCTACAAAAATGCTGTCTATGTAGTTTTTGTGTTTGTGTGTGTACATGATGTGCACTACACACTAATCATTGTAAACATTATCTAAGAAATGTTATTTGTTCAATCAACATTGTTAAAGTCCACTCACATATAAAATTTCCAAAATTAGAAATGTTAAAAATGCAAATGAGACCTTGGGTTATTATTTTCCACTCCATGTTTCTGACATTTTGTCGACATGAGTAATTAATTTAGTCCCTTTTTTGGGTAAGTCCAAAGAGCCCAATTAACATGCCTAATGTTGCTGCATCGTGTAAAAAACATTGGTTTTTAATACCTGGAGAATAGTTAAATGACTTCCCTTCATTATTCAAATGTCTATGCAAAGTCTCCACATGGGGATGGCACAAACACGATAATCATGCAAAAAACATGAATGGATAAAACTGAGAGAAAAAAAAAGAGGCTTTCTAGACACCACAGATATTTACACTTCCAAGTCATTTCTTTTCTTCGTCACCCATACAATAAAAACCCTATGATCCTATAATCATTAGCCAATTTTTTTTTTCCTCTTCCTGTCTGTTTTATTGCAATTTTATCTTGACTGGGTGTTTTAAATTGCATTATTGCGGATATTGTACACCTAGACCTGACACAGTTATGTTGCAGATAAATGTATTTACTAGTTTGAATATTTGCTTGCAGCTTATAAACTACACATGTGCTTAGAGTAAGATTATGATAAAATAGATAATTAGATGAAGCAAGTTGCAATTAGCAGGAGATCATGTGGATGTGTTAGAAACATGTTACAAGTAAACAATCTCAAGGAGCAGGAACTTGATGCCGGAAGCCAGTAGATGGTGTTGAGGGACAATTTATTGTTTATTTTAATATGATTTGACTAAACAGTTTTGTGTGCTGTTTTTAAGTTTCACAGTTAATATTTGTTTTTAATGAGGGCGAGAGGCCCCCACTAAATGCAGTGAAAGCAGCATATCCACTTCATATTGCCCTACAAGGTAAATATTACAAAGAGGTAACATATGTTGAGGTATGCTCAAAATTCAGCACATGCTGAGGTCTTGGATTTGAGGCAGACCCACAGCGTCAAAAGAATGTGTCCTTCCCCAAATCATTGTGGCTAAGTGAAACCTTTTCACCAAGAGAAATTTCTTCTTCCAAGATTTTTAAGAGCTGTAAGTAAACACATAAATAAGGAGAGAGTGGAGCCTAATGACTGCTTGTGTTAATTCACTTGTGTGCACAAAAATGAGGGATTGTGAATCCGCTAAGCCATATATGTGCACACACAAGAAAAAAACAAGTTTGTTTTGTTTTTCCCTTACCTCAGCACATCTGAGAGAGATTTTTGGAACTGTAGAACCCTATCAAAACAAAGATGGCCAAAAAAGACTGGAGAGGGACAGGGGTCCGAGAAAGAAAGAGCCACTGAGAAGGCAGCTGGAAACATAGAGCATGTGGTTTCCCCCTGAGTACAGCTGCATTCACATGTGTCTGACTTTCTTACCTTCTCTCTCGGTCTCAGTCTTTCTTGCTCTCTTTTTCTCCTGTTCTCTTGTTCGCTCTCAGAGGAGACTGTCACAGCTGGTTGTACTTACAGACTTCTGTGGTAACGCGTGTGTTTCATTATCCTTGGACGTGTGTTTTGCACCAGTTCTAGTCGTGTTATTGTTAGGATGTGGTGAAATTATAAATATGGGATGCAGATTGGAGGAGGGTGTAGGTTGGAGTTGATGCTGGGTTGGTGGGGGAGATATGTGACTCGTTAACTCTGGGCCACTGCTTGTTCTCATGACTCTGTGGCAATAAAAGGTCTGCCACAATTTGTAGTGCTAATGACTTAATACTGCACAGCTTAGAAGATGTACAAACATCCGTCAATAGCTGTATAATTGCATTGGGCCATCTTAGTCGAATGAAGTGGACCATTGTAGGATCCAAGGAGTAGGGTGGTAATTTTGTTGAGTCGACTGCAGGATGGCAATCAAATCCTTGGCAAACATTCCCTGTTACATATGTGCAAAAAACTTACCTATAGATTTAACTCTTGATGAACAGTTCCACTGGGTTGGACAATATCAAAATTAGCCAAAAAAATCATTGATCCTTAAAAACAAACAAAAAAACCCCAACTAACTTTCACTGGAAAAGAAGCTTTACACCACATGTATGCCTTGTATTGAAACTTAACAGCATATGCGTGCTTTGTATTGCTTACAAACACTAACATTCTCGTTCTGTGCATACAATCTTCTAGTTATGCCTGAAACTTCTAACACATTAGAAATGTGTATATGCATTGCAAATAAGAAGTATTATGGGCAGTTAACAAATAAAAATTGGACTGTGTCCTATGGTGTGACTTAGCAAAAATGTAGAAAAAATAAAAACTTCACATACAAATAACATGAGAAAAATGTATCTTCATTCTTAGAGTTACAAATAGCATGAGTTTATCTCCATAGGGGGTTATCTTCAATGTTAGATGTTATTATTTTATTTTTTTTTACATTTTTCCGTCACACCATAGGACACGTCAACTACCCTTATATATGAGCAATTTAGAACTCCATAGTGTCCTGGTTGAAAAAGCACAGTCCCCTTGCAGAGATTTGACCTGTGACATGCAGATGGTCTCATCTCCTCTTCACCCCTCTATATCTCTGAACTTTGTTTGGCCTGATAAAGAGAGTGTGACGGACTTTCAATGAGTCTCCCTGACTCTGTATTCATGCACACACATACACACATTCCCGTATATATCCAGACAGCCAGGGCATGGTGGGAGGGACAGTCTCACAGTTGTCTCTGTGGTCATGTAGGAGTGCAAGTGAGACCAGGATGAGTCTCTATCTATATTTTCCTTCTCTCTCTTCTTTACTCTTCTCATTCCTTTCCCGTAACAATCTGATGTACTATATGCTAATGAAGAAACACATTCTTAGAGGAGCAATACCTTTTCCAAAGGGGCAGCTGTCTGAAGTTGGTATTACATCATGCAGACCCAGGTAATGCACATACACACATGCAGAATAAGGGGCTTTTATTACTGCAAATATTACAGCCTACTTTTTGAAATGAAAACAACAATGTTCCTATTTTGAATTGTTGTCTTGTTTTAGAGTAAAAAAAAAACAAGGGAATGAGAAAAAAATAAATATTTTTCTATTCTCCTCTTCTCTCTCTCTCTCTCTCTTTCTCTCTCTCTCTCTTTCTCACTCATTGGGTAAATAAATTGCTATCAATAATAACAACAATAATTGTAAAACATTCAGTGACACTGCACTAAAAATCATTTCGATTCCAAATGTTTAAATTAAGAAAACACATTTATATGGCTTATATTAAATACAATTCATTAATATATATATATATATATATATATATATATATTATTATTATTATTATTATTATTATTATTATTATTATTTTATTTTATTTTTTTTTGGAGAGTGCATATAAGAAAGATCATAATACATTTTAGAAGACCCAGAGGTCTTGTCTGTATGTCTACACATCCTCGCTGGTCCTGTGTAGCCAATATGTAGCTGTCCCCTCCTTCTGGGGTCAACCTGGGAGCAAAATGCTTGTGCTCTGACTAATGCTACTACTGTGGCGATATGAGGATATCCACATTTATACAGAAAAAAAACATTACACTGTTACTTTTTTATGTCAGTTGTGTGGGGAGTTTGTTTTATACAATTATAGAGTTTCTGTGTTTGCAATACTGACTGTGTGTGTTTGCGTGTGTGTGTTTTATTAGTCTTCTGTTCTTTGTACCGTTTACTCTAGTGTTTGCCATCACACACAATCTTTGTGGGGTAATCAGAGCAGGTGGCAAGGCCTGCTGGGAATTAGTCTTTATCAACAGAAGACTGATAAGAGTCAAGGAAAGACTCAAAACATGCAGAGTGTGCTACATACAATACCTCTGTGTTTGATTCATTGTTTGATTCATGCTATGCCATGTGACGAGAGGGAAAAGTCAAGAGAGAAAAGCCTAGAACCTGTTCTGCACTTGGTCTTAGTTTTTGATCAACAGTTGAGAACCTGATCAAAAACTTGAACAAGAATCAACTTTCTGGTATTTGGAGAAAAAAAATGTTATACAGACTTACAGACACCGAATTACCAAAGGTTTCTGTCTATAAAAAACTGTAAGACAACTTAGCAATAGACCCCTTTTCTGTTAGTAAACATTGTGATGTTTTTCTGTGGGCGGAGCTTAGGTGGAGGCAGATAGATTCCACTGACCGAATCACTAATGCTTGCTGAAGTTTGTTAGATTGTTTATTTTAACAATTAGTGGAGAAAATCCGATCGTACCTGCACATGTAAGATCACTCACTGTGAAGGACCGTAGTTGTTATTTAAATAAGACGAAACCAGATTGGCCGACCTGTACTCACTCAAAAAACTCACCTGTGTCTATCTAGTCATGAAGATATATATATATATATATATATATATATATATATATATATATATATATATATATTTCAATTCCAGCAGGCAACTATTTTTACAGCTACATGAGAGTGAACTGGGCCAAAATACAAAAAGTAAGTTAAACATTCAATGTGATCGCTATATTATTTTACGATGAATGTATCATGTAATGGCCAAATAGTTATTTTAAAGTATATACATCCTGTAAATGATGTAAGTTAAGTATACGGTGACATTACAGTACCTTTACAATACAGTACATTTAAAGTAAAATATGAATATTTTCTAGAAATAAAAATTCCAGAAACTAATTTTGAACTTTCTGTGTTTGAATATTTTTTCTTACCAAGTTCTTAGAAATTCCAGCCTCTATCAGTCACAACAATATATATTACATATAAATCGTCAGTTTGTTGTTTTACACACATGCACAGACATTTCATACATGACATCGTGAGATGCATAAGAAATCTTTAGACATGTAACACAAACCATAATCCATAACAACAAAAGACAATACTTTATTGAATCTTTTCTGATAAGAAGTGTGTGCTGCAAATGTGAACATTTTTGACGATCGTTTCTGTCCAGTCCGCTCGTTTTATCTCATTTATCCACAACTGTCGTCGGTTTTTTGTCTAGCAGTAACAGCAGGTATGCAATAAAATTTAAAATTGGAGTCTGTACTCCGTTGATTCTCGCACCCAGCATCACAACAAGATGATATTTTAAGCTTCTTGTGTAGCCGAGTCTGTGCTAGTTTGAATTGGCCACCTCCAGTTTTCCCTTTGTTTTGCCTCCAGCTAGCGCTGTGACGTAATCGTGACGTCGGCACAAAAAGGGTCTATAGCATCTTTACAGTTTTTACAGAATGTGTGATTTCAGATGTGTAATACACATGCAAAATTTGCGTAAATAGATAAACTCAGTAAACTCTGATTTATTGTTTGGCTTTCTATTGTGCCATTTGTATTATTACTTACAGGTGGTACAGTACATTGGAAAATAACTTTAAATAAATATTTCCCAAACAGGCAAATTACGAGTAGTCTGTTTATTAAGTTATGTGGAAAAAATCAAATTAATTGAAAAAAAAAAAAAAAACCCAACATAAAGTAAAATTACAAAGGGCAGTGGCTTATATTTAGAGAGAAAAACACACAAGTTAACATTGTTGCCATATTCAGACTTGTGTTCCCCATATGTGGAACACAAATTTAACAACAATTAAGGGATATGGGACTTGAGTCAGAGATAACAGGCAAAAGAGGAAGAAAGAGAGAGAGTTCCTCCCGAATGTGTGTCAGTCAGATAGAGTTTTGAGGGCCTGTCTGTGTGTCTTTGTTTCATTAATTTGCACATTTTCAGTAGATCACCTGCAGAACTTTTCACTCCCATTGGCACTTTTATGGGATTGCGCTCTAACGCTAATTTGCCCTTTTTTGTAAATCTGACCCATGACTTCACACTGAATGATCGTGCACAACTGGCCTATAGGCTATGATGGATAATGAAGATGCACATATAATGTACTGTATGTCTAATTTATCGAATTATTTAATTAATATTAGTGATTCCTTTCACCTGTTTTAAGTATAAACAAAATACAAACACGTTAAAAAAAATGCAAGTGCACAAACTACACAAGATATATTATCTGAAAACAAGTTTTAATATTTTATTCAGTTAAATATTTAACTGCAATATTTAGCTTAATATTTTAACTATATTTTCACATTAAGTCCACAGTAATCCCTTCTCTGAGCATTTAAACACTTTACAGCTGCAGTTTTAAGATACAAAAACATAGTACATTAACACACACACACACACACACACACACACACACGTGTTGAATCTTGTTGGCACATATAGTAGAAGATTCTATTGACCCCTGGATGTACTTTGACCCACAGACAGATGAATTTGTGGGGCCAAAAACAAAAAAAACACAGAACAAAGCATTAAACAAAATAGTGACTGTGTAAAACTAATGGATTCTTCTATATGATACAACAAAGCATATAGTTATTCTTAATTATAATTTATGTATAATAAATATACAGCATAAATATAATTATGCTGAATATTTAATAAAATAGCATGCAGTTTACCTGGCCAGGAAGCATTTTAAGTATTTATAAAATTATGCAAAAAAACTATAATCATGTTACAATGATAAGTGAAATAAAGTGACATTTCAGCACATCATGAAGAGACAACCACTCTTAAATAGCTTGTAAAGCTGAGCAAGATATGATTGATTGGCCAACTACAGGCCAAATGTCTCAATTAAAATATTAAAAATGAATTAATGTAAGTAATTACTTTGTGTGTGTGTATTTGTGGGTGTGTGAATAATATTGTTTAGTATTTATATTTAATATCACTGATATTAGTGTTACACTATTTTATGATTATTATTAATGTACAATTGAAATGTTTTGCCTGTTTTGTTAAAGGGATAGTTCACCCAAAAATGAAAATTTGATGTTTATCTGCTTACACCAAGGGCATCCAAGATGTAGGTGACTTTGTTTCTTCAGTAGAACACAAACGAAGATTTTTTAACTCAAACCGTTGCAGTCTGTCAGTCATATAATGTCAGTCAATGGGACTCACGGCTTTGAGAGAACAAAAAACATACACAGACAAAACCAAATTAAACCCTGCGGCTCGTGACGATTCATTGAGGACAGGACAGTTGGACCGTGCAGCGGATCAGAGGTAAAAAAAACAATATAAATCACAGACCGATCCTTTCGTGTCTTTAGACCTCAATGTATCCTCACGAGCCGCAGGGTTTAATTTGGTTTTGTCTGTGTATGTTCTTTTTTTCTCTCAAAGCCATGAGTCCCATTGACTGACATTATATGACTGACAGACTGCAACGGTTTGAGTTCAAAATCTTCGTTTGTGTTCTACTGAAGAAACAAAGTCACCTACATCTTTGATGCCCTTGCGGTAAGCAGATAAACATCAAATTTTCATTTTTGGTTGAACTGTCCCTTTACTATTGCCATTCAAATTGCTTTCACATGTTTACCGAAGGGTTCTAAACAGTTTTTTGTTTGTTTTTTTATGTGAAAAAATATTTCAAACTTTTTAAAGTGCATAATAGGGTATCTTTTTTATCTGTAGCATTTTGAATAAATGTTAACATTGACCTACAATGAAAGCAAGTGCACACACGTACAGCAGCTCTCCTGAGTGCTGGGGAGAGGTATGTGGATTGGCGTTGTCCAAAGAAGGCCTGTCCACCATCTGGCTCAGGAATGTGCAGCCCCAATCAAAAGGATTGACAGAGGTCTCTCTTTGTCTGAATGCTCTGTGCCTCCAGATAGCTATAAAACACCTGGATCAATCAGCGGGTGACAGCACAGAGACAACGAGAGAGAAAAAGAAGATCAGTCGCTGGCAGAAGCGGCTCACCTCCCTCCCTTGTCCTCCTGAGGCGGCCGCATGCCCCCCTCCCTGTGCTCCTTTCTCCAGCACTTTGAACACAGTTATGTCTCTGGATACTGCAGTAGGCTGTCACTGGTTTGATCTCTGTCAGCTGAGTCTTTGAGAGGAGTTCACAGGGTCCTCAGTGGTCCAAGAAACAATCACCCTGGACTTGTCTTTGTCTCTCTCTTCCGTTCAGTGTCCACTCTGTACTGCCTACACTCTGACTGATGTCCTTCATGTTTAGCTGGACATGTCTGCGCTGATGTGAATAGCAAAGCAGAATTATTAGAGTTGATAGAACAAACTCGCTGACTAGAACAACTTTGGTCATATTGGTCATACCTATAGCCGAAAAGGATGGTGCTCTACAGGCCATAAATGCTCGGGGAATTTATTTTTTTTTTTTCATCACACAAACATTTTTCTATACATCCATCCATCCATACACACACACACACACACATATATATATAATATATATATATATATATATATATACACACACACACACACACACACACACATATATATATATATATATATATATATAAACAAAACTTGGAACCACCATCACAGAAAAGAGAAAAACAAGTAGAGATCAAGACAAGTGGTGCTGGATTCTTTTTTTTTCACATTTTTGTACTCAAGTCAATAGCACACTGTTTCTCTACAATAATAACACAGTTGGTTATAAAATCTCATTGAGTAAAGCATAAAAGGGCCAAAGTGTGGAGAAAATTCAGACATTTGTATTTATTTATTTATTTATTTAACACTTCTTAGGTGTCATATGTATAAAATGACACAATGATGATCATCAACTCGATTTTATTTTATCTTTGGAAAATTATGTTAGGCATTGTTAAAAATGTAAAATACTTAATGGGAAAGAGTGTAAGTCAAGGAGTTGCATGAATTTAAATAAATCTGAATTAACATGGATTCATATAGTGTCATCATACAAACTGTAAACCCTTTTACACATGAACCATTCAAAATGTTTACAAATCATTTTATGCTAGTAGAATATTCAATAAATAAATTAATATATTTTTTCTATATTTATACTAAATTATATTAAGTATTTTTTTTTAATGCCATCATATTTAATTAAAAAACATTTGATATTAAACATCATCATCTGCTCTGGTCGGAGTGTTAAAAGATTTGTACATCTCTAACGTTGCACATGCCTAAACGGGTTCACATTTTAGATGCTGTCAGTATGTTGATATTGTATTTTTCAATGGCAATCCAAATGCACAAAATTCATGTGTACACTTTACAAATGAATATGCACTTCACGCATGGATACACATACAAATATTATGCTGGTCTTGAATGCGTACAGCGTAATCTCAATAAAATCAACTCTTTTTTTACATTTAGAAAGTTAGAAAGTGTAATTTAGAAAGGTTAATAATGCCTATCATGGTGCACTGCCTGTCTTTATTTGTCACATTTTTTCCTGCCTTGCCTGTACATTTATGGCAGGATATTGACAACATTTTGGAAGCTAAGCCTTGAATAAGATCAAATTTTGTGGGTGGTAGAGAGGATGAGATGCTTTTAATGTTTGCCGGCGACCTGATGTCAGCACAGTTGGTCTGTGAGGTGTGTGTGTGCTATTGTGTAAATGTAACAGACACAGGAATCAACAGAGATGGCCGGAATAATGCTTTAGGATCTCAGCTATAGGTTTAGCTTATAATCATAGAATAGTTTGGGATCCATACTGTTCCATGTTGTTGTGCATTAGTACCCTAAAAGAACATGCCATGTGATCTGTAGCTTCTATTGTTTTCAGCATATGCCATTAATATAAATATATAATATGAAAAATGCAATACTGACACTGCTGATATGTAAACTGACATCCTATTTGAGCTCGTAATTATTTAATTAAACAACATTTACTATCACATTAGTTGTCAGACCCCACATTTGATGTTTCCATTTTCCTTAGTGTTTTTTCATTGTTGCTCTCTCTCTCTCTCTCTCTCTCTCATTTATCATGGCGTATGTGATAAATGACTGTGATACAATAGGCCTCATTCTTCAATGAATGATACATGTTTAGACCAAATGTCCATAAGTCAGCCTGGCAAACTGATGTCATAGCAGCAGCGATTTTGTTTAAATGATTAATTCAGAGTAATTTTTTCAGCTTTATCAGGGTTTTATTTCAATTAAAAAAAAAAAAAAAAATAAATAAATAAATAAATAAATAATTTTAAGAAACCCAACAGAATAATAACTGACAATAAATAAACAAATCAGGCAGCTACTAAACAGAATTCAGTCTCTGTGCTACCTAAGTACGTATGAGATACATATACAGTAATATATATATATATATATATATATATATATATATATAATGAATTCTTTTTCTAATAATATAGGACTATGATACTCTGAATAAACAAAACAAAAACAAAAAAAAACTAGTAGGTGGCAATAAATGTTGATAAATTAATTCATTTGATCTGATTCAGAAAAGACATAAATGACTCTCTTTATAAATGGGACCATTAAATCATTGATTTGATGTATTTTATGAAGTCTTGAGTTGATAGACAAGAAGGAGAAACAATAAATAAATCATTGCTTCACCTGAATCATGAAAAACCGAGTGAACATTTCTTCTGTGGCTTCAAAGGCAAAATTTTCATTGGCAAAACTGAACAAAAACAGACGATATTGTGAATAAAATACAACACAACATTCACTTCTTATTTAGTGAACTGTTTTTTAAAATCAGTATCACATTTACACTGCTATTTGGGACAAAAACACTACTCGTGTGATATGCTGTTGCACTTGTTGCTCGTGTGAAAATCTTTTGTAATAAAACATAAATTATCAAAAGCTTATTTCTAAATAATAATAATAATAATAATAATAAAGTGAGTAGATTTCAACTGCTCAACCTTCAACATCAAATTAAAAACAATGCATTAAAACAAGGACAGTTAAAACAGAGACTGGTAAGCTTATCATGTTTTTTATTGTAAGTCATAAAGTAAATGCACATTTAATGTTGTAGCCTGAGAGTGCAAGAGATTGATGTTAATATTAGTGTATTTCCAAGTATCTCGGTATGTTTGTGAATGGGCATTCTACTTATATTGGAGATAAAATGAGGAGATTGTTAACAGAGATACAAACTAGTCAACTTTTGCCAAAAATCACAGCCTTGAATTCAAAATAGGTAATTTGTGTGATTCATGTAGAAAATGGGTTTTTGAAACTCTTACTACTTCATACTTCAGTATCAACAGTGCTGAACTTTGACAAAAAAAGTCAAAAAGTGAAAAGTTATTTTTAAATGTTATAATAAAATAGTGATTATCTTATGTCTAAATATAAATCCAAAAGCAAAACATGCGAAAAGTACTATATTAGGGAGTTGAAATGTCAAATGAGCCAGTGATCCTCTGCAGCCTTTGGTTGGTTACAGTGGGAACATCACGTCATGTCATTTCAGAAGTCTTCCACTTAAGCATGCCACATTTTCCATGACTTATCTGCACAAATAAAAATGGGAAAAAAATGATCATGTTTTAAGTGAATTTTACACATAACGTTTTCATTTTATATAAAAATATACAAAAACGCGAATCAATCAATCAATCAATCAATCAATCAATCAATCAATCAATCAATCAATCAATCAATCCATCCATCCATCCATCTATCCATCCATCCATCCCTCCCTCCAAAACTGCTTAACTAAGAAGTGAGCAACATGTGTTGATTTAAAAAAAAAAAAAAGTGTTCTACTGTCTGGGGTCGAACAGCCATCAGGGGGTTAAAGCAAGTAGACTTTAGGCCTCATCTTCTGTTAATGCAGATGAGCATGTTATGTCTTGCAACATGCAGTCAAAATTGATATCAAAAACTCCTAAATGTGTGAGTAAATTAACTTATCAAGATATAATTGAATAATTACAGAAGCTTAGTCATTGACTTGCAGAAAGTTTTCTGTGAGGGTTAGTGTTAGGGGACAGAATTTACAGGGGCATTATCTTGCATACCCCTGCAAGATAACATGCAGTTGCGCCCCTGATCTGTAACATGAACTATACTTACTCAGGGCATGAAAATGTAAAATCACGTAAAAATGCAGTTATGTAATGTTGAAAAAGATAACAATCAGGAAGACAAAATTTTTTTTTTTTTTTTATTCAATTTCTGAGAGACCTTGACAGCAGAGGTGTGAGAGAACACAAACAGCGTGGCCTCTCCACCTTTCCTCTCTTCCTGCTGGAGTCTTTTCTGTGGCAGAGTGATTAAGGTGATGTCTTATCACACAATGCCATTGTGTTGTCCTGCCAGGCTGGCTGTCTCGTTGGGACACTTAACCCCTCATTGCTAAAAGCTTTTGAGGTCAGCTCCGGTTCAGTCTCCACATCGAGTAATGGCGGCTTTTGTCAAAACAAAGGAAATTCAAATGGGGCAAAAGCAGGCCAGGTTTCAGGTGAGAGGAAGGAAGAGCTCATCTAAATGCCCCTACATGAATATGGCACAAGACAGAGTGCGGATGCCTTGTTAGCACAATGTCAATCAGCTTGACAGTGAGACATAAGCATGACTGCATTAGTTTGAGACATAATTCACATTAATAAATGATGACATGTTTGAGTGAAATCCTTTTTGGGGGATATTTATTGAAAACAATACTTCATCAAAGAATCTTCATCAAAAAGATGGCAAAGTTTAACAACTTAAATTTTAATTTGGTAATTTTTCATACAAAAATAATAAATCAGAAAGAGCAAAGACTACATATACATATAAAGACTGGTAATCACAGCTATTGTTATCATTTAATGCATAACAGTTTATGAATCTTTCAATGATGATTATTTGCTTGTTCATTTACAGGCCATCCGCTGTACTCTGGTAAACTGCACATGTGAGTGTTTCCAGCCTGGAAAAATCCACCTCCGGACATGTGACCAGTGCAAGCATGGATGGGTCGCGCATGGTGAGTATCTTTCAGTGTATGTGTGTAAAACCAGCCTGGTCTCATTGCTCCATTGCTCAGTATATAGGTATTTGTATGCAACATTTACAGGTGTGAAAACAGTTTTTGTACATTTGAACAGATGCTACTGCAATATGGAGGTACAGCATTTAAAACATCAACATTATTACATTACATTATTACATTATAATGTAAATGTATTTATATAGTTACTTTTGTACCATTTTATAGATATATTTTTATTATATATTTTATTAAAAAATTTCTAAACTCTATCCTCAAACCTCAATATTTTCAACAATTAAAAAAAAACATAACAGGCAAAACTAAAATGTACAATGAATTTTATGACAATTTTATGGTGCGTTTGTGGTGTATTTGATGGTCATGTTTGAACTGCAAATGAGTCAACTCTATTAAAAGTGATCACAAATACAATAGAGTCGACAGAACTTGAAACTAAAAGAACTAAAAATATAAGAACATTTTCATGACACTGTAGTGTCTGTATATAGGTTTTCATTAGGTGAAAAAAATGAGGAACAGCTGTGACTTAAATTTAATATTAATTGTAATTCATTTGTAATTATTTATTTATTTATTTTTAATTCAGTGAATTAGATACATTTCAGACATCTTCGCTATTCATTAAAACCTTTAGGCTAATTGAGTAAAATCATTCAGTTTGAATTCACAGTGCTGCTATTTTGGCATATACAGGCATATTAATATATACACTTATTTAAGTGTCCTTTTTTAAATTAAGATACAGTCTTTCAGCCTTTTAGATCTTTTACTGGGATTCTGCTTTGTCTGTCATCAGTTATCCAATTGTTTAGCTAAATTGTCAAAACACAAGTTTAAATAGAATAGTTGATTTAGTTGTTGATTTAGTATTTTAATGACACCTAAATTAGCAAATGTTTCTATTTGCTTCTCTTAATGTGTGGTAAGGACTTGCAGATTCAAATGAAAAATAGTACAATGTCAGAAGGTAGCAGTTAAAGTCACGTATGTGCAATAGCACTTAATATATCTGAAAGGCAAAGAAAGCATGACATTTAACATGACATTAAGCGAGTAAACTCTTGATTCTGCATTTGGTGGTCTTGCTGGCTAGTATGTTTTCGTGTGTGTCTGGGGTGGGGGGGGCATGGATTTAACTTGATCTGTCTTTATCTGTCATTTTATCTGGTCCCCTTCTTTCTCCTCTGAGCCCAGTGAAGTTATTGCTTCTCATAAAACTGCCTCTTTAGCCAGTCGATATGCTGTCACTTGCATATCCATTTTTATTCCTTCACTTTTCTCTGCATGCTACACGAATGAAGAGTCTTCATTCGTGTAGCTTTTCATTCACTAATAACTGTCCTTTCACTTATTTCATTATACTGAAAATAAAAAAAAGCACAGAAAGGTCAAAAAGTAGCTTAAGTGCTGGTGAAAACATCAAATGAAAGGAGATGATAGTCAAAAAGCATAGAGTTAAGTAAGAAAAAAGAGAGGGAGAAACAGACAGTTGGTTTCGTAGAGAGACAAAAGAAAACACCTGTTGGGTTGGGATGAAAGGAAAAGAGACAGGCCTAAAGGGACCATCACAGGGGCCCTTCGCCTAGTTTTAATTTCACTGTGAACTGTCAGCCGCTATTCTTCCTCCCTTCCTCTTCTTCTCACTCTTCTCTGCCATAGAGTTCTCATTTTGTCTGTAGTGTTGGCAGCCATTCTGACAAGTAGTTCTTTATTTTTTATTATGTTCGTGTCTAGCAGGGTCTGTTGTCAGGCAAAGACCTAGTCAGCACAAAAATCAGTCTTGGACTTCAGTTCAGAGAAGAAAGAGAAACAGATAATATTGATGCCACTATCATTTCTTCATAGAAGTGTCATTATCTAATTGTGCTTTTCGTTCACACAGAAAATCAGTAAAATGAAGAATGTCTGTTTCGACACAGTTCATAGTTCAATAATATACTTCAAATAAAAGACAATACACCACATTTATCTTATATGTTTATTGTTCAACTGAAATGTGCATGGGTGTCTTGTTACAACCAGCTTTGTGTTACAAACAAATAATTTAAAAGGAATGATGTTAAAGTACACATTATGTAAATAGAAGTAATGCAGTGTAAAGCAAAGTGTGACCACATATTTAAATATGTGACCCTGGACCACAAAACCAGTCTTAACTGTCAATTTTTCAAAATTGAGATTTATACATCATCTGAAAGCTGAATAAATAAGCTTTCCATTGATATATGGTTTGTTAGTATCGGAGAATATTTGGCCGAGATACAACTATTAGAAAATCTGGAATCTGAGGGTGCAAAAAAATCTAAATATTGAGAAAATTGCCTTTAAAATTGTCCAAATGAAGTTCTTAGCAATGCATATTACTA
>JAFVLL020044133.1:0-17129 GCA_021397915.2 Tor tambroides | reverse complement strand
GCAGACTGATATATACAACCTGTATTTATGAATTAGTGCAGATATCAGTACATAAATGATTTAATGTCTCATTTCAGCTATACAAGTGATCTGCTCATTCCACTCATTTCTCCATCTCCATCATCATCATCCAAACTCAGTGCTTTGCTGAAGATTGAAACCCTTTTGATAAACATGCACAGCTGTTGCATAGAAATCACCTCTATATTCTCTTTCATGCAACTTAATAGTGTTTTTCTTTAATTTCATGTGTGAAACAACTGACTTCAAATAAAGGAGGGCAACCCATACGCTCCATCTATTTTAGGGCTTTTTTCTCCATTCTTTCAGCAATGAATTAAAATATAAATACTTACTGGTGAGGTCAAGCTGGAGAGAAACAAAGCAAAAACTGACCACATGGTCTAAAAAAAAACACCGACAAATATGTGGGTTTAAAAAAAGGTAAAGCGAAGACAATTTTAGCACTGCAATGCCTTTGCAACACTGACCTCATGTGGCAGCGTTAAAAAAAATGCAGGGATCATGGTCTTTTCTAATACTCCAGATTGTTGTTCAGGGAGAAATTGTGCTTTTTGCAGGCAGACCAAAGTCAAGGTCACTCTGAAACAAATGTTGGATATGTAGAAGAGTCAAAAAGTTCAGTAAAATAAGTCCAAATTTTAAAAGTCGTTATGTTATGCTTTGGGAGGGGAGGGGTGGCAAACCGGTTGTTAGGAGTGAGGTTGCTTCAGCAAAGGTAAGACAGAGACATACACAGCAACAACAGACATTCATTCACCCTCAATCACATTTATCAGACAGTGCAAAACAAGCTTAGTCTCTAGTTATGCAGTTTCTTTGACAATGATCAAATACACATCCACTCAGTAGCAGATGTAGCTGCGTTACGTGACAGCAGGAACTCAATTATTTCTGAAAGCAAGTGCACACAATCAGCTCAGCTTTTAAGATGCAGATCAATATTGCATGTTTTACTGGAGCTGATCAGGGGTCAAGTGTGTCTGTAAGAGATGTTTTTTGTCGTGAATCTGTAAAGGAGTGTTTTATTCAAACCATACTGAATACAATAATGGAGGTGGTGCCCACATCTCATTACATGCATTCATAAGGCACCCACAGTGAGAAAAAACTAGCACATTAGATGAGTCCTAATGTTATTGATCTTCCAAGCAGGGATTTGCAGACAGTGTTGGATTATTACAAATGTGATTATTCACAGATTTAGGTAAGGACTAGTTTCCACACGGTTTAATCTCAATTTCATTAATTGGTTTTAGTATGATGCTAATATGCTGTTGCATAGACAATGAGGCCAGTCAGAGTTTGAACTCAGAAGAACACATTTGTGCGGTGAAAACAGAGCTAGATAGGAAAAGCTTGACCTCACCAATGTGATTTACAACGTAAATTAAAGCCGTAGGACCATCATTACAAATAAGTGGAAAAAACACCTTAAAAACAGACAAACTGATTACTTTTATTACTAATGATTCTGGTTTACTCTATTTTTATTTGTATCATATCTGTGTAAATGTAATTTGCACCTATATATTTTACGGGGAAAATCATTGTCTTTGTCATAGGAATTGCAACAGCTGTCAAGAGACAGTTTTCTTTAAATTAAACACAGAAGAGTCTCTGATGAGGGTTTTAATGGTGATTTCTTTTTACAAGGATCCTGATCTTTTGCCCTGGCCAAAAAGAGAAGAAAACAAACCGTACACAGTAAAAGTTGCATTTCCGTATACAAGAGATCTCGGAAAGGGCGGCTAACGCGCATGTTTGCCGTCTAAATTCAGCCAGGGGCACTTTGAAACGACTCTTTTTAACTTGTTACATTTTCATACATTGATAAAAAAAAAAAAGTTTTTTTTTTTTTTGTCATTAGACGCTGCGGCTCATAGAAGTAAATCTTGTTTACTAGTATATATACAAATATATATATATACAATCTTTTCTTTATAGCATGACAAAGTCACAGACACCCTATTTTATGTGTACTAATCATTTTACAATCAAAGAGTGATGTAAGGGGGCAGAGATGATAAAAAGCAGCATATTTGTACACGTACGGGGGTGTTTGATCATAACCTCGCACTTTAAATTTGTATCATGATAACCTAATAAATACGACCAATGAGATTATACATAGTACATTTGATCTCCTTCTGGATGGAGCTGTATTCACACACACACACACACACACACACACATACACACTGCCACATTATATTCACGTATTGTGATCGATACTTTTCATCGAGTGTAATTTGGACTGAATCGCGCTCACCGCGGTACTGTGAAGCGTCTCGCGTGATTAAAACCATTACTACAGGCAGCAGGTGGAAGACGTGTACGGCCTCGGGTGAGAGAATGGTGTTCCATACCAAACATTTTCCCATGATGCACTGTGTGTGTGCGTATGCATGTGTGGGGCTGTGCAAGGATGTCGATCAGGAGGAACGCTGTCCCTACGACCGCACCAGATTTCTCTCTGTCACTTTCTCTTTCTCTCGCACTCGCTTGGAAGAGCAGAGCAGCTAAAACGAGCGGCATCGGTTACTACGTACAGTATATTGCTTCGAGAAAACGCTTCTAAAATATCAAGGGCTATAGTCATCCTCAATAATCTAAAGTGCCTTTTCTGTGAGAGTCGAGCAGGGCGGCTGAACTGGCCCCCTGATGCTGGGATACGTCCTTATACTGTTCATTTCATATTCTTTCACTTCAACACATTGGCACACGCACACAGACGCACATCGACACATTGGAGGGACATCAAATACGTCGGTCCTGAAATCAGGCTGTCAGGACAAACAGAGCGACAGAGACAGAGAAATGCGAGTCCTGACTTCTCTCTGGAAAGATGGAGGGATGGATGAGCAAATAAAGGTGTGGAGAGTCATTTGCTTTTTCCCGAAGTGCTGGAACCCCTGGATCCCCGGTCTCCTCGTTCGCCCCTCTCTCTCTCCCCTCTCTCCTTCTCGGATGTGTCCCTCTTTTCTGAGCTTCTGTCCGATGCCTCCAGTTTATCCGACCGGTCTGAACGCTCAGACTTCTCTGACCTCTCTGACCTCTCCGCCCCCTCGAATGGCTCCGCCCCTTCAGAACGCTCCTTGCGCTCTGATTTGTCGGGGTCGGTGGAGGAGTTTGTGGCTTTCTCCCATTTGGCAATTTCTTCAATCTCCTTCAGGCTAGCGTTGATGCTGTTGACCCAACCTTTCAGATCCTCCTGTGAGACAGAACGCACACACACTTGTAATATAGGCCACAATAGACAGAATATTTCCCAAAACAACTTTGATCGTTTTTCACTCAGGTGGGGCTTTGTCTGACATACCTCATCCTTAGCCAGGAAGATGTAGTCCCCTTCAGCAGTGGTCCTAAAAAACATTAGAAACACATACATTTATAAACAGTGTTAAAAGGGAAAGATCATACAGAATTAAGTTTTTGTGGCTTTGGCATACAGTACCCTATAGTTCAGATGTTTTTGAAAGAAGTCTCTTATGCTCACCGATGCTGCATTTAATTTTAATATATTATCAAATTTAAATTATTCCTGTGATGGAAAAGCTGAATTTTCAGCAGCCATTACTCCAGTCTTCAGAGTCACATAACCCTTCAGAAATCATTCTGATATGCTGATTTGGTGCTTGAGAAATCTCTCTTCTTATTATTAATGTTGAAAACAATTGTGCTGCTTAATATTTTTGTGGAAACTGTGAAGCATTTTTCAAGATTCTTTGATGAATTGAAAGTAAAAAAGGCAGTTATTTTAAATGTAAAGTTACAAAAAAACAATGTTACAAAGATTTCTGTCACATTTTTATCAATTTAATGCATCCTCGCTGAATTCAAGCATTAATTTATTTTTTAAAAAAAAGAAAAGAAAATATCAATCCTTCAGTATGTCCCATCCCATATCTTTTTGTTTCAGTAGGAAATAAATGAACACAAAAACTGCAAAAAGCACAGGGATTTTAATGGAATCTAAACTTAAAATCCAGTTCCTACACGGTTAATTGTCATTGTTTTTTGTTGATTAGCAGGCAGTCATTAAAGATCACACCTGAGAATGAAGACATTCTTCTTCTTTTTATATCCGTTGGTAGTGTCAAATTCGCAGATGGCCAAGTTGAGAAGTGGCTCATCATTGTAAGGTGTGGTTTTATGTCGGGCGTCCTTGTAGAAACCGATCTCCCCTTGTTTGAGCACGCAGAACAGATTTACCCACGACTTGCTGCGAGAGGTGTAGAAAGTTAGGAATAACTTTGTGAGTTACTAGGGTTCACAAAGGCATTTAGTTTTGCTATTAGCAGGCAAACACACTCATAATTCTAATACACTATTGGGCCATGACCCTCCAATATTCAAAATACTGGTTGATCACAATATGTGTTTTAAATGACAGATTGATTTGTTCCCACATCTTTGACTAATCATATTACATTTGAATGATGAACCTCAGTATGCCATATACAACCCTAACCCTATACTGGATGTAGTATAAATTCAGTATGTAATTGTCCAGATCACTGTAAATACATCAAATTCAGTTAGCGGTTATTCACCATGCTATTTACCATGATGTACATCATTTACCAGAATGTAATCTTTCTCTAGCTTGTAAAATGGCAGGGTAGGTCATGCAGTAACAATTTCATATACAACAACTGATGTAATTTAGGCTTGCATACTGTGTTTGTATACTATCTAGCAATGCATGCTATTCTGAACACAGTGTTATTTGTGGATAACATAATTAGCTTGGTAACAGGATTTCTAGTGTACTTGCTGTAGCGACGAAAATCATTTAGATTATTCATAATAAGATCACAGTAACCACAGGGAAAAATCATGAAAAATGTCAATAGAGATCATGTCAGGACAGGCTAGTAAGAAACACACCTGTTTGGGCTTCTCTCTTTCCCTTCCTCTTCGTGTTTCCTGTACAGGAAGCCCTCATGATTGACGGTGTGGGTAGGAGGCTGAGGTGTGGATGGGACGCTCTGAGCAGGTGCAGAACGGGACCTCCGTGGCTCCTCAGGTTCTTTTGGACGAGGTCTTCGTCGTGGTTTGGGGCGGTCTCGAGCTCGAGGGCGATCCAGACGGCTCACTGGTGCAGAGAGGCTGCTGGGGGGTCTGTACACCTCTCCCCTCGCCTGAAAAATACTCTTTGTGAATGTACGAAGCAGAAGTGTTTATTATAAGAAAACAAAAAAGTTAACTATAAAAAAAAAAAAACTAAATGTGTGTGTATGGAAATTAGGCATGTTGTGCATCACATTCTCACATTCTCAAATCCTCCATCTGGAAATAAAAACATATAAATACTGTATCTGCATATAGCAAAGTCAAAGTCTGCGTAAGATCAGTCTTACTTAAACAATAAAATGTATAGAGATACTTAAGAGTCTGAGCTGCTGACTAAAATGTTTGGGGATCAGTCCCAAGTTTCAGAGGATGCAAGATGACCCAGAAAGTGAAGAAATATCACAATTCTGCTCTATCACTATTGTGCCCTTGAGCAAGACACCGAACCAAGATACTCCAGAGGCACTGTACCTGCAGTGAGTCTACTTTTACCCTCAACCTTTAAATCAGTGGTGTGTGGACTGATTTTCATCAAAACGAGAATCGCCTGAACATGCACTGCTGCTTAAAAGTTTTGGGTCATTAAGATTCTTTTTTCTTTTGAAAATAAATAACTTTTGAAAACAACAACAGTGACAAGATATATTTCTTAACTTTCTTGAGTGCTAAATCAGCATATTAGAATGAAGACTGGAGTAATGATGCTGAAAATATATTTCAATAGAAAAAAGTTTTCTTTGTAATTTTCTAATTGTAATAATATTTCACAATATTACTGTTTTTACTGTAGTTTGATCAAATAAATTCAACTTTAGTGAGCATAACAGAGTTCAATTATTTCAAAACCTTTAAAAAAAAATAGTACCAACCCCAAACATTTGAACGGTAAAGTATTGTGTAGATGATGCATTAAAATAGTGATGGGAATATGATGCATGATGTGAATTAAATCTATGATAAATATTAATTCCAGTACAGACTCAACACATACATGACAAGCTTCTCTCTCCTGCACTTGCTCAACAATCTCAGCCATAGTGGAACGCTTCTCCCTAAAATAAAACAAAAAAGATGAGAAAGCCAACTAAGTTAGATACCCATATACAGATAAGAACACATACATACACACACACACACACACACACACACACACACATTTATTATTTTATCATGGCAGGGACTTGACTTCTTTGTTTTTATATTAAGCTATTTATATTTTCATTTTAATTTGTCATTTAGTTTTTTTCATATATTTCTATTTAGCTTTATTTTTAATTCAGTTTTATTTTATTTCATTTCAGTTAGTTGCCACAGAAACATTTCTATTTTTCATTTCAATTTTTCATCTTAAATTTTGATTTGATTTTATTCCACTTTTATTTCAGTTAATAAAATTACATTTGATCATTTTAAATTAGCAACAGCAACACTTTAGTGTTTTAAGCTTTCTTTAACAATAACAACATTGTTTGTTACTTATGTTTATTAAGCTTCATTGAGACTATTGGTCGATTTCAGGATTTACTTTCCTCGTGTGGATCTTTAACACTTACCCAAACACTAAATGTACCCCTAAAAGCAAACGTTTTGGCTTTTTAGAATAAAAATTTCCTTCACCCAATTCATGAACTATTTTTACCTTTAAGGCATCTCTGAGAGGAGGTTTTGTTCCCAAAATATAGCCAAGCAAACACATACAGAAACACTTACCCAGATGGTCTCTTGTCAGATGGCTCTTTCCCAGATTCTGCATCGCTGGAGTCATGTTTCTGTACTCTCTGTCTACCGCTACCCTCCTGCTCACTGGACGACTGTCTCTCCATTTTTCGATGGTAGCGTTCCTGCCTAACAATCAGCGGGAGCTCGTTAAGTCGTGCCTGGATCTCCTGCTCGCTGGAGGTCTGTCGGCCAAGCCGGTACTCTCTCTCTCGCCGCAAGTGATCCATCTGCGGGTCAGATCGGCTCCCGCGGGGGTCTCTCTGTAAACGGCTGTGGATCATCTCTAGGGAGGGGTCCAGGCCCATAGGAGGAGCTGGCATGTTGACTCCTCCACCAGCGAGCTGCGCTCGGTGCGCCTCCAGTAAAGGTGGAACCGCTTTGTGAATGTGGTTGATTTTGGGCTGAAGGCAGTCAGCTTTCAGGTGTTGCCAGGCATATCCCACTTTGGGCTCCACACCCACCCCCACAGCACCTAAATGGTTCAGGCTGTGGTAGCTGGAGCCGTCTTCTCCTAAAACACCCTGTTGGTTTAGTCCAGTGTAGCTGGAGCTATTCACCCCCAAGACACCAACCTGTTGGTTTAACCCCTGATAGCTAGAATTATCCAACCCTGAAACACCCTGTTGTTTTAGCCCATGGTAGGAAAGACCCTCCGCCACGCCCCCTGATGGCTGGTTGAGCCTGTGGTAGGAGGAGCCGTTCATGACGGGTGTGTAGGGGTTCAGGGTGGACCCGAGCCGTTGAGCGAGCGTGTTCGCCATGGTGTATTCTGTGGTGTGCATGAGGTCCGGCCCGGGCTTGGACTCCAGAAGTGAGTCTTGAAGAGGGTTACGGAAAAGAGAGGAGGATGAAGACGAGGAAGAGGAGCTGGGCACAAGACAGGAGAGAGGGAACATCTGCCTGCTGAGGAGAGAGGAGGTAGAAGGTGGCTTGTTCAGTTCCTCCTTCATCTTCTCTGCCTGTAGATGGAGGAGAGAGAGAAAGATCTTGTAGTTCTTAGTTTTATGTTATTTATATGCAGGGCCAGCGCCACGTCAACCGGACAATCCTGCCCCCTCAGTCACGATTAATGTGAAAAAAAAATCTCAATTGCAAAGTGCATTAGCTTTCTTACATTAATATTAGGTTACTACATAGCAATATTTTAGTTTAGACAGTGTGTTTCACAAAGACACATTTTAATTGACACATTTGAACCTACATAACACTACCAGTCAAAAGTTTTTGGACAGTAAGATCTTTAATGTTTTTTAAAGAAGTCTCTTCTGCTTACCAAGCCTGCATTTATTTGATCCAAAGTACAGGAAAAACAGTAAAATTTTGAAATATTTTTACTATTTAAAATAACTGTAATCTATTTTAATATATTTTAAAGTGTAATTTATTCCTGTGATCAAAACTACATTTTCAGCATCATTACTCGTCTTCAGTGTCACATGATCCTTCTAATATGTTGATTCTAATATGCTGATTTGCTGTTCAAGAAACATTTTTTTATTATTATTATCAATATTTATAACAGTTGAGTACATTTTTTTCAGGATTCTTTGATGAATAGAAAGTTGCAAAGATCAGCATTTATCTGAAATAAAAAGTAGCTTTTGTAACATACACTATACCATCCAAAACAAGGATGCTTTAAATTGAACAAAAGTGATGATAAAGACATTTACATTTTAAAATATATTCAAACAGAAAAGAGTTATATTAAGTAGTAAAAATATTTCAAAATTTTACTGTTTTTGCTTTACTTTGGATCAAATAAATGCAGGCTTGGTGAGCAGAAGAGACTTCTTTAAAAAACATTAAAAATCTTACTGTCCAAAAACTTTTGACTGTTAGTGTATATTGAACCTCCCATGCCATTAAAAATGCAGATTTGCTGAGTATGCAAAAGATATAATGAAGTATTTTTTCACCTTCGGTGCCGTAATTCATTTATTTCACTGCATTGTTATTGTTTGTCACCGGCTGCAGTTCAGGTTGTTCTCACTTACCATTATGCATCTGTTAAATGGGTCGCAATGAGTGCGTTACAAGTGTGAAGCAGTCACAAAGTATGTGTGTTTTATAGTAAAGCAGACACAATTAATTATATTTGGTGGTGGTGGTATCATGGTAATTTGTCTGTATTCATGTAGACCTGCAGAAATTGTGTATCTAAGACATTTATACCTGGTGGTCTAAAACATGTTTATATCATAGATATCAAGTCAAATTTTTGAATATTTTGGTCTAAGCAATTTTTCTTTTTGTTTTATATAGTAATATTATTCAATGCTTTGTTATTTGTTAGTTGCTCAGTATCTTTTAGTTTCTTGTTATTTGTTTGTGCCAGACAAATACACAAATTGGTCACTTCACATACAGCTGGGGATACTCTGCGTCATCGGCCCTTTTTGTTACTTCAGACCCTCTGCAGGGCTATGCTGGTGCTGACTGTTTATACATAAGTCTTTGTTTCCATAATGACCTGTCGTAAAGAGCTGAAATGATCCTTCCATGTGGACGCGGCCTTCCGGAACGCTTCATGCCGGCGAATCAGCTCCTCCACCTCGTCTGTCCCGCCACCTGCCTCACGGGTATTTGGAGTGATTGGTTCCTTGATTGTGAGCCAGGACTGCTCCACCGGGATTGATCCCGGCTGAGTAGACTGCAGCCTCTGCTGGGCTGGAGGGTACAAATAAAGGTTGTGAATAACGGATCAGATTGGCAGACCTTTAACATGACGTTACAACAATGTCATCACTGACCTTGCTGAAGCTTCTCCCAGTGCTGTTCCCATCGCTCATTCAGCTCTTTCTGCTTTGCCATGATATACTCCAGCTTTTCCTTTACCTGGGTCAGAGGGTAATCATTTATGAGCAGAACACTGATGGCAAATGATCCCAGTTCAATGCAAAATGCAAAAGTGCGGTATAAAAGAGAAACAAAATTTAGATCCTTAGACCTGTACACTACTGTTCAAAAGTCTGGGGTCAGTCTTTATTTATTTATTTTATTTATTTATTTATTTAGTAAAGAAATTAATACTTTTATTTAGTATGGATGCATTACATTGAAACTAAAGACATTTATAATGTTACAAAAGATTTCTATATTTCAAATACATTCTGTTCATCAAAGAATCCTGAAAAAATTCACAATTTCCACAAAAACAACTCAGCAAATAAGAATGACTTCTGAAGGATCATGTGACACTGGACTGAGGTAATGGCCACAAAAATGTATCTTTGCCATCACAGGAATTTTTTTTTTTAAATAAAATATATATATATATTTTTTTTTAAATATATTCAAAGGGAAAACAGATATTTTAAATTTGAGTAATATTCCACAGTATTACTGTTTTTACTGTATATTTGATCAAATGCTTGGTAACCACAAGAGACTTAAAAAACTGAAAAACCTCAAACTTTTGAACGGTATTGTGTGTCAAATGTTTTAATAAAAATCAGCCCCTGTGACATTAGCTCAGATAAACCCATAACCCATAAAGGCAAACTTTAAGACATGAGCCTGGCCATTTGAGTTTTTGGAAAATGCCTTTATTAAGATATGATGCTGTGAGCATTGTAAACTTTGACAAATCCAGCATTTTTTTTTTTTTAGTATTCTTCTACCCTCTAAAAACACTTAAAAATACTAGGCAAATCTATATAAATTGTCATTTATGCGCAATTCATTTGGCACCAAGGAAAGGGGCAAAAATTGTATTAGTAAATGTAACTTTTTTTTTTGTTTCAAAATTTTTCATTTATTTACCTGCAGATTTTTAAAAAGAGAGTAAAGCTTATAGGGTTAACTTTAGTTCCATGTATGTGTTTGCACATTTAAGGTGTGCAAATAGAAGGTTCGGTGTTTGAGTATGTGTGTACCTCTTCAGCTGCAGGGTTGCGTGCAGCGAGTAGCATCTTTCCCATCTCCACGCAATGCACAAAGTTCTTGCTCTTGTTATCTATCTTACTCTTCAGATTCTGATGTTGGGACATCATGCCATCCAGCACAGAGAGGTCCCTGACACGTACACAAGGACCCGCCCAACACCAAGACCCACGCCCAGACACAAACAAGA
Source organism: Tor tambroides (assembly GCA_021397915.2). Classification (NCBI taxonomy): domain Eukaryota; kingdom Metazoa; phylum Chordata; class Actinopteri; order Cypriniformes; family Cyprinidae; genus Tor; species Tor tambroides. The sequence continues at coordinate 6,235 of JAFVLL020044133.1, read as the reverse complement.
AACAAGCACACACATTATCCTGATGCACATTGTCTACTGTGATTGGTTTAAATCTAATTGTAGATTCAGGATGATTCAGATGGTTCTATAATTGATCTGGTACCTGGCATCATCAGTCGAGCCAATTTGTCCCTTTATTCCATCCATCCACATGCTCAGTTCCCGCACCACAGCGAAGAACTGGATCTTATCGGTTACTGTGGTGACCTGCACACGGCTGCCCTCACATGCAACAAGTAGTTCTTTCCAGGCCTGCATGACTTCCTGTTCACGGGACAAAATGGCATCTGCCTTCTCACCGGCATAAATCGCACGCAGCTGAGCTGCATTTTCTTGAAGTTGGCGTACCTGAGGCAAAGGTAAAATCAAAGGTAAAAACTAAAATTACTTGTCTCTACTTACTGACACTTGGGGGCATCTAAAAATATTTGTCACTTAAAACATTTAATAAAACTATTAAAACTACTTACAATTTTAAATTTAATTTAATTAATAGCTACTTATTTACCTCTTAACTCATTCTGATTGGTATTTTATAGAAACTTGTTTCAGCCATGGGATTAAAAAAATTTTTTAAAAGGTAATTGCGACTTTTTATCTCACAATTCTGACCTTTTCTTGCAATTCTGAGAAAAAAAGTCATATTTTGAGATACACACTCAGAATTGTGAGATTTAAACTAAGAATTGCGAGAAAAGGAGCCAGAATTGTGAGTTTAAAAGTTTTTTTTTTTATTTTTAATTCAGTGGTGGAAATAAAAAAAGAAATGCAAGATGTAAACTCAGAGGAAAAACATCAAAATTACATGATATAAACTTGCATGATATAAACTTATAAACTAAAAAGATGTAAAATTAGAATTCTGAGGGAAAATCAGAATTGCAAGATATGAACTTGCAATTATGAGAAAAACTCATACTGTGAGAACTGTGAGATAAAATGTTGCAATTACCTATTTTATTTTTTTATTCCATGGGCAGCAACAAGTTTCCATAGTATTCAGAACTGTGTGATGGTTGTAACTGAGTTTTGAGTGTTGTTGTGCTTGTGGACTGAAATGGGAAGCACCCCTTGCTGGGTCAGTAAGATGAACCAACCTAAGCACTTATTTATCGTGGCTGCTGCACCTGGTCAGAACAGGTGTTGTTGTTGTTGTGTGTGTGTGTGTGTGTCAGTGTGAGTCTTACCTGTGAGACCAGCAGCTGCAGGGAGTGCTCAAAAGAATGCAGGAGTCTCTGCAGTGTGCCAGGGTTGGCTGAGCTCACCTGACATGACCTCACCTCTGGCAGCTGTCTCATCTTTCCCTCGATCTGGACCAGCACCTACAAAACACAAACACAGACACAATGATAATTCCTTATATTTCAGTGAACTGCGAATGCGTTTCAAAAAAACTTGTTTCAATGGCTGTATGTGTGCTTGTATACCTCCTGACAGTCAGTGAAAAACTTGTGTAGCTGGTATGAGGCTGCAAGCATCTGCGCTCTGGTCTCCATGAGCTCCAGAAGATCTGCCCAGGACTCATTCAGTCCGTCTTTCCACTCTGCAATGGTGGCAGCATCAGAGTGACTGCAGTCAATCATCTCATTCACCATCTTATTGACTGAATCCATCTGTTTCTGGCCGACTGCACGTGTCTCAGTGGAGAACTTAGTAAAGCTGCTCTGCAGAGCCTGGGAAAAATTAAACAGCACAAAAAACAACAGGTCAGAGATGAGCTCACAGAGTAAAACAAAATGTTCAACAGGGGAAAACAACCGCACAGAACTTGATTTTATCCATTTGCAACATTAAATGTGATTACACATTAACTATTGGCAAGAGTTTAGAAAGGCTGCATTCGACAGTAGCCTAAACAGCTATTTGCTTTTTGGTTAACATTATTTCCCACCTAAGTGACATTAGCAGAAAAGGAAAATTCTTACAGTGGCAGAGTAATGAATAGGGGGATTAATAAAGTAAATAGGGTCAATATTGATCTCATCTTGATTTTAAAGTTGATGTCAGTATTTGTTACATCCCTGAGTTCAAAACACTAGACAGTGTGTGTATGAGAGCTGGTGATACCGAGACGTGTTCAAGGTCCTGGCCGAGTTCAGTGGAGCTAGCGACAGCCTCTCTCTCAGAGATCCATTTCTCCAGCGCCTCTACCTCTCGCTTCAGCTGATACAACCAGTATTGCTGCTCCAGCTTTGTTTTCCTCTGTTCCACCAGGTCTTTTAGAGATACATATAGCCGGTCTATATGAGCCTGCTGTTTGGTGATTTGCTCACTGAGAGAGAGAGGAGCGAGAAAAAGAAAGAGACAGACAGCGGATAAACTTATTCTGGTTACACTCTGTCCTTACAAACAGTTAAATCTAACATTCAAAATTTGGGGTTGAATCTTTTACAAATTTTGAAAGATGTCTCTTTTGCTCACTAAAACTGCATTTATTTGATCAAAAACATGGTCGAAACTGTTGCATTGTGAAATATTACTACAATTTAAAAGAATTGTTTTCTATTTTAAAATGTAATTATTCAGTTGTCATTTTTGCTTTTATCACACTGTGTATATTTATTTACCTGTCTGGATGTCCCAGCTCAAGCATGCGACGGCACTGCTGGGACAGTGAGCTCACTGTCTCTGCATAATTCTCCACTGTTTGCTCTAAGGCCAACTGCTCTTTCAGTAACCTAAGAGTGCTGGCCTCGTCCTACAGACAAAGAGGAGAGAAAGAATAAATCTTGGTTTAGTGAAAGTGAAAGACAAGCAGACCACATCACATTGACCACAGTTTACAACCCTGCTATAGTCTCTACTCTGAAGACATTTATTAAAAACACATGTACACACATTCGTGTATTAACACACTGTAATACGTTAAAGGGATAGTTTACCCAAAAAAGGAAATTCTGTCATTAATTACTCACCTTCATGTCGTTCCAAATTCGTAAGACCTTCATTCATTTTCAGAACACAAATGAAGATATTTTTCATGAAATCCGAGAGCTTTCTGATGCTGCATAGACAGCAAGGAAACTACCACATTCAAGGTCCAGAAACATAGTAAGGACATCGTTAAAATAGTTCATGTGACATCGGTGGTTCAACCTTAATTTTATGAAGCTACGAGAATACTTTTTGCACGCAAAGAAAACAAAAATAATTACTTTATTCAACAATTTCTTCTCTTCCGGTCAGTCTCCGCCGCCTTTCCCAAGAGTATCACGACGCATAAACAAATAAAGCTGTTATTTTTGTTTTCTTTGCACACAAACAGTATTCTTGTAGCTTCATAAAATTAAGGTTGAACCACCGATGTCACATGGACTATTTTAACAATGTCCTTACCACCTTTCTGGACCTTGAATGTGATAGTTTCCTTGCTGTCTATGCAGCATCAGAAAGCTCTCGGATTTCATGAAAAATATCTTAATTTGTGTTCTGAAGATGAGTGAAGGACTTACAGGTTTGTAACGACATGAGGGTAAGTAATTAATGACAGAATTTACATTTTTGGGTGAATTATCCCTTTAACCTAAAATTCCTGAGTATTGCTGTATACATAAATGCTTTCATTTAAGTTATAGATTAATTGAGTTTTAGGTACAGTACATACGTTTCCTTTCTCCTCACTGAGGACTTGAAGTTTCTGTCCACTGAGCCAAGACTCCGCCTTCGCTGCCTGGGTGTAGTACTGCTGGGCGTGGTTCACGGCATCCAGCATCACTGTGCGACGTTCCATCTCTACCTGAAGCACCTCCCACAGCTGCCTCACATGCCCCGCCCCCTCCCGCACAAGCTCCACCTCTGGGGTCCGCAGGGCAGCAACGGCCTCTGCCCTTTCCAGCACCTCCTCGAGCCGTCCTCTCTGAGCCTGTATCTCCATCTGCAGCGCCTGCACGTCCAATCACACACAAGTGAGGTGTCAGTCAAAGCTCTCCGGCCAATCAAATTACATTACTGAAATCAGAAGCCATGAGAACCAGGCTATCAAGAGCAGCTGAATTAAATATCCTCAAATATCCCTGCAATAAGACTAATGATATATCAAACGACAAGTAATTAATAATTAACTAATAGTTGGTGCCATTGATATAATTTTCTGTCATTTATGAGAGAATGATTTTTTCTGGCTTTCTGTGTGTTTACTGTTATACGGTAGGAGGCGCTATTACACATCTTCTAAAAGAGTACTGAACACACGGCGAAGAAGAAGCAGAAACAAGCGATCACATATGTAATGCTTATGTAAAATAACGCAATCATCAAGCGTATAAATCAAAATTGCCTAATGTTACCGAACGATTTGTTTACCCAGGAAGTGGTATAAGACTGTGCAAGCTTTGGGAGTGTTCTACTCCATCTAAATTTTGATCATCATTCTGAATCTAATCCAGACGTAGTCTTTTACAAAAATGCAATTTTTTATTATTTCATTACAACTACACGTCTCATTTTCATTTAGTACAACTTGAAGTACTAAAATACCTCAAACAGCAAAAAATGAATAAAACCTATATAGACATTTTTTAAAACATATTAACTACTACTAAAATAAAAAAATTAAACTAAAATTGAAGTAGAAAACAGAAAATATAAACATTCAAAATATTAACAAAAAAATTAAACTACTAGTATATTAATGATACTAAAATAACAGTGGTTTACACCAAGAATGATTACTATAAAGATAAAAACTAAAACAATAACTATATTAGTGTCCACGCCAAGGATAACATTCTGTTTATTATAAGCGTGTGCTGCAGTTATGTCACCTGCTGCTTTAAATGCATGAGCTCTTTAAAGTCAAGTGGATTCTGATTGGCTGTCAATGTTTTTTATCGTTCATCAGATGGGGAAAGAAAATGATTTTAACAATATTGTTCCTTTGTGTCATCATGGCTGTGGTGTGGACTTTCCTTTTCTTATAGAATTATTAAAAGACTGTTATTAAAACATTGTTATTGTTATATTGTCTGTGATGTGAGTGGCCTTTTACAAATTATGATGATAATCAATCCAACAGATCAAGGATGAATTGACTGACAGACTCCAAAAGGCATTTGTATCATATTTGGCACTTGGCCTATAATAAATCATGGAGATACATCAATTCCCAGACCTCTCATTTACTCTGCCCCCTCTGCCTTTTATAATCTTATAGTTAACAGATGTTGGCAGGAAATATCTTCTTACATCATTTTATGAACTTACAAATAACGTACATGAACATTCAACGTAGAAGTTACATCATCTGGTGATGCATCTGATGTCCCAAAACAAGACAAAACCTTCACTGTCTCAGTGAAAAGAGTAGTAGTGAGTGTTTAAGTTGTGATCAATGCTAACCCTTCAAATTGCTTAGATGGACACTTAGATGGGTATATGAAAACCTAATAAATGTGATAGAAATTTTGTGTGCATGTTTAGCATTCATAATGACATAAGGCTTAAAACTAAAATTTTAATTGTAAAAAAGGGAGCTTATCACACTGTAATTGTCTTTATTCTTTATCACAGAAACTCCACTGCCTGCCTGAGAATGTACTAGAATCGTGTCCTATATCAGAGATAGACTCTCACCTTATGGTTCATGATTAAATGTTGGACACTCTGCAGATTGGTCCCATATTCTGTAGATGATGCCAAAAGTAACCGATCCTGAATCCATACCTAAAGAAGCCAAAACACAGAAATAGAGGGCTTCAGATATAGCACATAAACAAACGTGACTTTTCTGAAAAACATTGAAGTGGTGCATGCCCATGCAAAAATTACAGACTGACATTAGCTATGTTTCCATCACCCTGTTATTATGCACATTTTGTATCAAATCAGAAATGAATGACAGAAAGGCCAAATTTAGACAAAAATACCTTAATTTACAAAAAAGGTTGTACGCTACATGCATGAAGTGGTTTTTGACTTGTGAGAAAAAGGGTTAATGCGAATAATGGGAGTCACACGTGGTTAGTTTTTTATCTGTGTACTTCAGTTCAATAAGGTAGGGCAGGGTGAAAAACTCCACCTTATTTTCTCCCCCAACTTCAAAATCGCCCGACATCGGGGTTTTTTTTTTTACCTTTTTTGTAAAGGGCATTTGACTTTCTTTGCACGTTCGCTTTGTAAACACTGGGTTGCTACTTCCGCCGACCTTTCCAACATCGTTATGCGTGAAGTCGTGGACGCGCATCACAGAGCTAAACGAGCAAGTCAAGCATTTGTGGTTAAAAAGTATATAAATGTT
>JAFVLL020044132.1:14426-91851 GCA_021397915.2 Tor tambroides | reverse complement strand
ATATTAAAGTTTAACTTTTTGAAATAAGTTACAGAAAGATGAGATGCACCTGTGTGTATATATAAATATATATATATATATATATATATATACATACTTTTTACCTGGTGAAAATACTTCTAATAATTTTGACCACCACTGTATTTACACACATATGTGTGTTTGCTGTATAGATGAATTATCCTGAATTATTGATCTTGCCTTTCATTTACATCTGGAAGAGAATTTCATTGCATTTTATCTACACTACATATTTGCTGCGCTTGCATCATAGGGGAAAAAATGTGAGAAGGTTGAATCCATGTTTGACAAGCTCCTGTCTCAACATCTCCACAGGCCTCTTCCTTTGTGGCTTGGTGGTGTTGTTCTGGACCACCATGTCAACAGTGCTGCTGTTCCATTCAAAATAATCTTGATTGTCCACCTGAATGATCTCAAACGCCAATTCTGAAAAACGCTTGGACATTTACAGTAAATAACAGAAGTTGTCCCATAGGAGGATTGAAAATTTGTACTATCAACAATCATAGTACAACACTTCTCTAAAGGAAAGGCCATGATTTATAACTTGGTCAATTAGGGTAATTCTGATTTCCACCCTGCTGTCCACTTCCTCTCTGTCCATGTCTTCTTACAGTTTCTGCTCTTGCTCTTTCCACTACACCAATGCCCTCCTCTCTACACATTTCTTCTCCCTCTCCTTTTCCTCTCTGCTCATCTCTTTCTACCTGTTCCTCTCTTCTTCTTCTCTCTCATCACACCCCTTTCTCCACCCACTCCACTGCCTTGTAGACTTACACCTCTTTCTTTACCCCCCCCCTCCCCAATTTTTATTTTTATTTTATTTTTATTTATATTTTATTATTATTATAATTATTTTTTTGCATATTTGTTCTTGCTCTTTGTATACTTTCCCTTTTATTATTACTCTAAAGAAATTGTGATAAATGTGTAAATGATTAGGAAAACTGCATTTCCTGTGTTGACTGTATGATTAACCAAGTTATCGGTTTAGGGCCAATCGAAAATACACCATGTTCATTTGATATAAGGACAAATGACAGAGTTTTGTTTGTTGTGTTTGGACAAATGGTACATAAATGTTTGTGATTTGTGTAAAACCTTTTTTCAGATATTTTAAAGTATTGGTTGGTTGTATTAACTATTATGAAAACATTTGAGAGTTTTGTGCTCATTGTTTTGAGAAAATTATTTGCGTGATTTGTAATTTGTATGAATTGAATGAAAACGTACAATCTGGTTAGGACAATTACAAAGTGTTCAGATCACTGTGTTAACTGTTTTGAGAACAGTGACCTGAGTTTGGAGAAATGTGTCAAATCGGTTGAGAAAAACGGTAAGATCTTAAAAAGAGCATCACTTTATAACAGTCTGATTTAAATGTATTAAAGTCACTCATATACTTAAATGAACAATGATATTTGACAAAATGAATATGTGTAATTAGTCATATTATTCATACTATTCAAAGTTACATTAGAATGCATGCTGAGATTTGATATTTTCTACAGATGTGACTGGATTGCAGATGTGAACTGTAAGTTTTAATTGTTCATTAAAGGTCAATAGCTTTACTCTGCATTCCTGCAGTCTGTTTTGTGAACTAACGTGAAAACCTGTGTCTAATAAACGACTGATATGTCACAGTGTGACCTCTTCGCTGAAACACAAACTTTAAAGCCGCAATTCTGTAGGAAAGTGGAGATGACTGTATACTTTTACATTCTGGATTTATTATTATTTGTTATATGTTGAATTTATGTTTTTAAAAAGGCTCTACAAAGCTCACATCATTTCATATCATATCATATCATATCATATCATAAAAGTCTAGGCTGACTGCCCTCTAACACAGTACAGTTTGTATATCAAACACACCTGATTCAACCCATAAGCTCAGCAGTACAGAGTCCAAGACCTGAAAAGAGTGTCAGATAAGGGGAAATTCAAAATGTGTTGTTGAGGGAACCAGACATTTTTTATATTTCAATAACTTATTGACACATTTACAGTTGTCTGTGCACAGTTTACAGTTCTCTGATCTCTGATATTGGTTAATAATCACATGACATGCAAGTAAATAGATTATTTATTTATTTATTTATTGTTTTAATGTTACTTTGTAGCTGGACTTGAAAGTGGACCCAAACTATTTTTAGTTGTAATAGTGTCTGTTCACATTACATTCACACCAATGTTTTAGGAACCCAATCAAAATAATAATAATAATAATCTAAATTAATACAATTATTATTATTATTATTATTATTGTTGTTGTTGTTGTTTTGTTGTTTTTGTTTTGTTATTGTTATTATTATTATTATTATTATTTCATTTTGCACTACAATACCAATATTTGTGTCTTTAAATTCAAACATTCACACATTTTTAAACATTTAAAATCCACAAGCTTTTGTTTTGGCGGATGGTGAATTGCTGTAAACTTCTGCCCACAAAAATGTTGGAAATTATCTGAATGCGTAAATAACATAAACCTAGCAGCTATGCACACTGCCTTCCCAAATGGACGTTAAACCTGTAACACATGCAGAATTTAAGTTCGCTTCATTTACTGTAAACCGAGAAGCTCTGAGATGCTGAAAACACCAGATCATGAGCTGCTCACGTAAACACAGTGCCTCGCTTCACTATAAAACACGCAATACATCAGACTATAGTTATTTAATTCAGTCGCAGCCTTTGATTTGATAATCGCATTAAGCTATTTGTGATTATCAAGTAGTCTTGTTTATTTATTTTTATTTTACATTGGATATCATGAATTATAGTTCCTTCACGAACCCCTGTTTAAGGAATACTGTTCTAGAATGTGCTTTGTGCACTGACTTCTATAAGATGTGATGCTTGAGCGTAAACAAGAATTTTGCAGTACATTATTTAGTATAAGCCTCACTGACCGGTCCATAACCCCTGCCTCTTCATCTAGGTTCAACCTCCCCATCCCACTACTTTCTCTGCTGTGTTTGCTGCTGCAGCTTAAGTGTTAGTCCATGCGATTGTTAATAATTCAGTGTCAGCGTTGCTGCACTCCGGTCTTAGGCTGAGCGTGTGCAGAGTAGCGCTGGCTGATACGCTCCTGCAGTCTGTGCTCTGAGAGAGAGAGAGAGAGAGAGAGAGAGAGAGAGAGAGAGAGAGACTGCAGAGAACACTGAGAAAATCAAATACACCCTCATACACGCACCCAGGGAACACCAGTCACTGCCCACTCTATCTGTGAGCCGAACACCTCCCCACTCTCTCATTCACACCCTGGATCTTCCTCTCTTGCAGTTTTCTTGATAGGGACGGCTAGAAGCCAGGATCATCCAGCCGTCTGTGTTTCTTGACTGAGACAGCTCAAGCTGGAGAAGAGAAGGTGGAAGATGGTGGAAGCAAGGCCCAGATGGACCCCACGATGGCTGGATTGGCGGCTGTCTGTTTGCGTGCTGCTTTTCTGTATGTTTGGGACGGCAGTGGGCCGCAGGGCTCCCAAAACCCCTCGATGTCCAACCACCTGCTCCTGTACTAAAGACAGCGCCTTCTGCGTGGACACCAAAGCCATTCCCAAGAGCTTCCCACCAGGAATCATCTCCCTGTGAGTACTGGAAAGATCACATGTACCTGTTTCTTCTGATATTTTTCTTTATATTCAAAATAGGTGGAAGTTGCTCATGTAAAATGATTATTATCTTTGACTTGCCCATAAACCATTTTCTCAGCAGCATAACATTGATTGTCTAGAGTTAATGATTACGTCACCTGTCAAGTGACGGCATTCCTTGTCACCTAAGGGTTTATGTGATTATAACACAATCATAAAGAAGTCTGAACAAAACAAAAATAGAGTCCTATTTTCCATATAGTTACAGTTTTTGACCTGTAAAGCTGAAAAAAGACAACAAAAACATTATAAAGTAGTCGTTATATTGGCATATACAGTCAAACCAAAAAATTTTCAGACACCTTTCTCACATTATCACAGTTTATTCACTATAGTTTAGAAAATGGTAATAAAATATGACAACTCAGAATTAAACTGTGTCAGAACAAATTCATCTTGATAATCACAAATGAATTACAGTCAAACCAAAATTTATTCAGACACCTTCCAAATTTCTCATATTATCACAGTTTATTTGCTATAGTTTAGAAAATGTAATAATAAATATGACAAAATGAAAATAATAAAATATGACAAGAACTCAAGAGTTAAACTGTGTCAGAACAAATTCATCTTGATAATGTCAGATAACTTTGATAGAAAGGTATGTAACAAAACATGGTCAGGTCAAAGTGTCAAATCAAATTTTTGGTCCCAAATTTTACTGGTAGTTCACTGTATGAAGAATTTTTGGGTATAATATGTCACAGTTTACTTTATTTTGCTATCCTCACTTACATAAATGAACTATAGTGTCCTGCACCCACTAGTAAAAAAAATATCAAAAAATTATGTTTGGTGTCTGAATAATTTTTGGTTTGACTCTATATTCCAATCTGATATTTTTTAGTCACTGACATTTATTTTTCACCTTTAGTAACACATTTGTTGTCGGAGCTGCAGTGGAGGGGAATTATTAGAGAACAAAGACTTCATTTCTGTCTGTTTGTCACGCAGATCTGTTTTATGGCTTGAGAAGTCTATTGTGCATATGTAGTGCATGCAACCTGATCTTATGGCAGTTCGTACATGTTTTACGAGGTGGTTAGGGGTAGTTAATTTGTACTGAATTCATACAAATTGGAGAACTCCTAAAATACATACGATTTAGCAAAAAAAAACTTACAAATATGAATGACGTCATACATTTTTTGCTAAATCGTGCGTATTTTACAAGTTTCCCAATTCCTATGAATTCCTACGAATGACCTAACCCCGCCCCTAAACGTACCCATCACAGGGTCTAAACAAATCGTACAAAATCGTACGAGTGAGGTCGTACGAATTAGCCACCTCGTAAAATACATACAAATTGGTTGTGAGATAGCATTGGTGCATGTTATGTCGAATGGACTACTTTCTGAGTTTCGTATGCTGGTGAACTATTCCTTTAAACTGACTAGACAGATAAACAGAAAGTCAGCTTGCTGAGCTGATAGAAGATGAGGTGAAGTCTATATGCTGCTCTTTTTCAGTCAGCTTACGTCTGCTGTAGAGACTCAACCACAGAAACCTCACCACATACAGGGTTATTATCCTCTGGGAGAACATAACCGCAGAAACCATTTATTTCATCAGCTGTCTCAAGATTTTTCAAGGTTTTTCCTCTTTCTGTGTTTTATATACAATATTAAGTTCACTAAAATTATCACACAATTGCACAGTATTTCATTAGAGACTATTTGCAGACAAGTCATTCATTTATAAAGCCTTATGTAACCAGGTTTATTCATATTCATGTATATATTCTGAAGAAAGTATTAATAAAGGCCTTTGATTTTCTCAAGCTTTAGATTTCATGTCAGCTGAGTAATATATAGAGTTGCACTCTGATGGTGCCCTTATTTTCAGACAGGAAAGAAGATCTGTGTCCTACTTTCTAATAATTAATTTGTGAGATACTTCCAGGTGTGCAGAGCAACTGTTTAAGAAAAAAGGCCAAACATGACTGCTCAGAATCAGACTAAAATGACTTTTACCTATGTAAATGATATAAACATTAGGAAAAAGTGTTGCTTCTCCTAAATTATTCATCATAATGCTAGTAGTATACTTAAAGCCCCTAAATCTATTATATATAAGTATTAAATATTAATTACGTATTCATCTCATGCTATGCACCCAAATGATACTTCATATCATGAAGCTTGTAGAGAAGAGGCGTGCTATTATTCTTCCAAGTAGCTGGACGTCATCTAATGACAATTAAACATCCCATTCTTTTTTTTTAATAATTTCCATATATCCCATATATCTAAAGACATAATACATACTCTGCCAATTCTTTGTAATTATTTGTAAAATTTAATACCAGTTTCTGAGTGAAAGTTGTTTCCAAATACATTCTACACCATTTTCTACATGGAGACTTGAGGATGAACCTTTCTGACTTGGGCCAAAGTAACCATATAGCAAAACACCCTTGAAACTCAACATGATAAAAATCACAGAAAATGTGAAAATCTGGTTTAGAGTTATGAAGACATTTTTCAGAACTCATGAGTTCTTACTTTAGGATGACTGTAACAGCAACTATATTTGTGATGATGATGATGATGACGATGATAATGATAATGATTATGATGGTGGTTTCTGCTATTCAGGACTATGGTGAATGCTGCTTTCACAGAGATTCCTGAAGGAGCTTTTTCCCACATGCACCTACTGCAGTTCCTGTAAGTACCAAATGCACAATGATCCTCCTCTGCATTTTCTTATTATGGCCTGTGTGTGAAAAAAAGTGTGAGGATTGTAGTGTTTGTCAGCTGCATGTCTGAGCAGTGTGTAGTGCGATGTGTATCAGTGACAGACCCTCCATTTACAGACTGCCCACACGCACACAACAACAGCGTTTCTGTCCTCCCTCTGTGTGTGTGAGAAAGACACAAGAGAGAAGTTTGTTTTCAAATGACAGCATGCCAGTTCTTCAGTCACTGAATCAGTAAACAAATTCAACACATCATGCAATATCAGATATGCAATGCTTTGTAAAATATATTAGTATAATATATATGTAACATTTAAACTATGTTTCTGTATCAAAATATGGTGTTGTTTGTGTACAGACATAAATCCACTAATATCTGTACTTCTCGTTCTGTTCCTTGCTGAAGTCATTTGCATATAGCAGTCAGATGTCATGAAGACGGTGTGCTTTGCGGTGTGTCTGATATTTGAGACTAATAGGCAAGCTGTGCTTTCAGATTCATAAATTCCAAAGGCAGTGATACTAGATTTACATGGTGATCATGGCCTTTAAATGTTTCTGATCTATTAGACACAGTTCTTAAACAACAGAATTTTGTTTTTTGCACATAAATATTTATATTGCACACGATTTGAAATGTTGCCATGCTTTTGTATGGCTCTCTGTTTGGCAGTAATTGTGACACGTTGTTGATTACCACAGAAAATAATGCCCTCATCACCCCTCAGTTTATAAAAATCATCTGAAAAATCATGTTTATAAATAATTAAATAAGGGTAAATAATTACAATACACAGTTTCAAACATTATATTTTACATCTACTGTCACATTTTATAAAAAAAAAATGTCTTGTCTCATAGACGATTATTGTACATGCATGCCTTCTGTAAAAAAATAAGTACACTTTAGCATACTTTTAAAAAGAGTACTTATTACAGAAATAATACATTTTATAAAAACTTACGTGTGCTTTTCTTATCCAATTAAGTGGGACTAAAATATATCTTTATGTGTAATTTCACAATTACTTATGTTGTGTTTGAAATATGGTTAAAGTGCACTGCTAAATGTACTAGATTGGACAAGATTTTATGTTAAACTAAAATATACTTTAATGTTGTTTCTGTTGAAACTTCTGTCATGTATTTAAATATGTTTGTAATTACATATTTCAAATTATGAAGTTGCAATTTAGTACATTTAAAATATATTAATTTTAAATGTGATATTGAATAACTACTATATATATATTAGTATTAATCAAGTGCTTTACATGTGCTTTAGTATGTTAGTCAACACATCAAAATAAGTGTACTTTAATGTTAAGAAACACAATTCTGTTTTTATTTCACCTTTTATTTCAGTAATATTATATTATCTGCAAGCATGGATTTTTAAAAAATATAAGTTTTGAAGTACACTTCAGTTGTACAATTTGTACATTATTTGACTTTTTAGTTCAAACCATAAATAAAGACTATTACTGGACTCATTTTCATTTTAATGTCTGTAGAGGACTAAGAGTGAAGTACACAGTGTGCTTATAATACTTGAAGCTATTGATTTGGCCATCTGTATTATTTCAGAATGCTAACATGTTAACTTTGCCTCTTTCTCTTTGTTCTGCACAGGCTGTTGAACTCAAACACATTCTCTTTGATTTCTGATGATGCTTTTGCTGGTCTTGGACATCTGCAGTACCTGTGAGTATGTTTCCATGTTGATGGATGGATGGATGGATGGCTGGCTGGCTGGGTGGTTGGATGGATGGATGGATGGATGGATGGATGGATGGATGGATGGCTGGCTGGGTGGGTGGATGGATGCATGGATGGATGGATGGATGGATGGATGGATGGATGGATGGATGGGTGGGTGGGTGGGTGGATGGATGGATGGATCGATGGATGGATGGATGGCTGGCTGGCTGGGTGGGTGGATGGATGGATGGATGGATGGATGGATGGGTGGCTGGATGGATGGATGGATGGATGGATGGATGGATGGATAGATGGATGGATGGATGGATGCATGGATGGCTGGCTGGGTGGCTGGATGGATGGATGGATGGATGGATGGATGGATGGGTGGCTGGATGGATCGATGGCTGGCTGGCTGGGTGGCTGGATGGATGGATGGATGGCTGGCTGGCTGGCTGGGTGGGTGGATGGATGGATGGCTGGCTGGCTGGCTGGGTGGCTGGCTGGCTGGCTGGGTGGCTGGATGGATGGATGGATGGCTGGCTGGCTGGGTGGCTGGATGGATGGCTGGCTGGCTGGGTGGCTGGATGGATGGATGGCTGGCTGGCTGGGTGGGTGGATGGATGGATGGCTGGCTGGCTGGCTGGGTGGCTGGATGGATTGCTGGCTGGCTGGGTGGCTGGATGGATGGCTGGCTGGCTGGCTGGCTGGGTGGCTGGATGGATGGCTGGCTGGCTGGGTGGCTGGATGGATGGATGGCTGGCTGGCTGGCTGGGTGGCTGGATGGATGGATGGCTGGCTGGCTGGCTGGCTGGGTGGATGGATGGATGGCTGGCTGGCTGGGTGGGTGGATGGATGGATGGATGGATGGATGGATGGATGGGTGGCTGGATGGATCGATGGCTGGCTGGCTGGGTGGCTGGATGGATGGATGGATGGATGGATGGATGGATGGATGGATGGATGGATGGATGGGTGGCTGGATGGATCGATGGCTGGCTGGCTGGGTGGCTGGATGGATGGATGGACTGATTGCCTAATCGATGGTTGACCTGAAGGATAGAGGAGTGGGTTGATGGGTGGGTGGATTGATCACTTGCCCAACAGATGGACGGATTAAATGTTTCAGAGTGTCTTCCGTAGCATTTTAAGTGTGATTTATTCTGACATTGGCTTTTGCTCACATAAATGAAAGATGAAGCTAAAAATATGGTTTTAGCAGTTTCTTTTGGCATTCATTTTCTGTACAAAGAAATATAAATTGAGAGAGCTTCCAGAGCATCTCCTTAGGGTTTTGAAAGTGTTTGCTCATTAGAAGCCGGACATGTAAGGTTTATACTAATAAAATCAAGTGTGAAATCAAATGTTTAAAACAGGTCAGGGACAATTTGCACATGACAATCATTATCCGTCAGAATATTTATTAATATGAGACAATGTGGCACAATAGCTTTCCCAACAACAACAAATTATATAAAATAAAACACTAAAAAAGTCTTGCCTTCTTGGGAATTGTGGTAGGCTAAGTTCCTCTTTTTTTTCTTGCAGTCTTCCTTTCTGTCTCTCATTCCTTTTACTGTCAGTTGTAAAATTTGATTACCCTTTTGTGTTTAACATTTCAAAATGCTGAATCAACAGATGAGCCTCCTGTTGGAGGATGTGCCAAATTCATATTGATTCGGTAAAGAATTTATGGTCATTTCTAAAAATGAGACAGCTGATAAAAATGACTTTCCTTTACAGAATATTGAAAGGTTATTTGGTAGAAGCCAAAAATACATTTATTACTGCTCAAAAGTACTTGCGCATTATAACTAAATATTTTTTTTCAAACAGGATATGTAAGCTGTAAACATTTCATCAGTGTTGGAGGTAACTCATTACAAGTAACATGAGTTATGTAATCAGATTACTTTTTTCAAGTAACTAGTAAAGTAACACATTACTTTTAAATTTACAATGAAATATCTTACTTTTTCAAATAAGTAATGCCAGTTACTTTGTTTTCCCATTTATTAATTGACATCACTGTCCCCATGTTGAGAGAAATTGGGAGAGAGGTGCAAAGGCATTTCCTTCAGACAGAGGCTTATTAATTATACTTTTGGTGTGAAAGGGGCCCTTACAGTCACCAGAAATGTAACTTTTGGGTTTTTTGTTATTAATAAACAAATAAGCAAGCCCAGGTGACAAAAAGTAATGCAAAAGTAACGTGATGCATTACTTTCCATAAAGAGTACCTAAGTAATGCAGTTAGTTACTTTTTTAGGGAGTGACTCAATATTGTAATGCATTACTTTTAAAAGTACCTTTCCCCAACACTGTGTTTTATTATATAATAGCAAATGTGTCACCTCTTAAAAAGGGAAATTTAAATCAAATACTCTTTGAAAGCCACTGAGATGAATTGGAATATTAATAGCTTTCTCCATGTATTAAAAAGTCCTCTTTGAGTGAGTCTGTCTCTCTCATCTTCATGCAGGTTGTGCAGTTTCTTCTGAGTCCTTCTTAAGATTCAGGTAGCGTTGTCTTTCAGACGAAAGCATTGGCAGCTCAATGACTGCAGAAAGAGAGTGAATGAGATTAAAGGGGAGGGGGGGACTAGCTATTGCAGAAGCTTTTAGCATTAATGAAAATGCCCACAACCTCAGTGTCATTAAGCTAAAAGCTTTAACAAAGCAAATGCGGCAAGATTTGCAGATAGAGGCAGGCAGGCTTCGTCTTGCTGAACACTGTGACTCATGAATCCATCAGGGAACAGGCAGCATGCCTTCGCATCCTTACCGTTTATTACAATAAATATAGCGGGAGAAAATATGCCATTTGATTAATATCCCTGTCCTAATCTTTTATCTTTCTCTCATTTCTAATCATTTTAATGACTTGACCTGCAAATATCTTATTTACAAATATTTCATTTTGTAGCTGTCTGACAAATGAGTTGTTGGTTGAATTAATTTACATGACTTAAATGGTTCATTTAGTCAAAAGTCAAAGTCAAAGTCTGCTTTATTGTCAATTCTGCCACATGTACAGTACATACATACAGAGAATTGAAATTGCGTTACTCTCAGACCCTTGGTGCATACAGATACACTAAACACTAACAGTAGAACGTAAAAATACAGATAAATACAAATCAAATATATATATATATAAAAATGCAACCATTACAAATATACAAATAAGGACAAGTAAAAAATAGATGAAGTAGCATAAGGCACATGGTAGATAGAGTGCAAACCAGTGAAATAAACAAACAGTGCAGATATAATTGGTGTAGTGCAAAAGAGCTTATCAGTCTATTTAAAGTGAGCAGTCTTTATACAAACTGTCAGAAGAGGTAGTTGAATGAGGTCAGTCCAATGCTGTACAAAGTGACTGGTGCTGGTCACAGTGTGTAGTGGGAGGGGGAGGGGGGGGGGGGGTGAGTCAGAGGGTCAAAGTTCAGAGGTGCGTGGGGCAAAAGAGGAGATGGGGTGCAGAGTCAGGAGAGAGTTGAGCTTCCTGACAGCCTGATGTATGAAGCTGTCCTTCAGTGTGCTGGTCCTGGCCTGAGGGACTCCGCGGTCTCCTCCCTGAAGAAGCTATGTGACAGGTGGGTGGGATCACCTGTAATGCAGAGGGCTTTGCGGGTGAGACGGGTGCTGTAGATGTCCTGGAGGGAGGGGAGAGAGACACCAACAATCTTCTCAGCTGCTCTCACTATCCGTTGAAGGGTCTTGCGGCAGGACGCGTTGCAGGCGCCATACCACACAGTGATGCAGCTAGTCAGAATGCTCTCGATGGTGCCTCTGTAGAAGGTGCACATGATGGACACTCTTCTGAGTTTAAGGAGGAAGTAGAGACGCTGCTGTGCTTTCTTGGCCAGTGCTGCAGTGTTGTTAGTCCAGGAGAGGTCCTCTGTGATGTGTACACCCAGGAACTTGGTGCTGCTCACTCTCTCCACAGTCACACCATTGATGGTCAGAGGAGCATGCTGAGTGTGCACTCTCCTGAAGTCAACAACAATCTCCTTCGTCTTCTCCACATTCAGAGAGAGATTGTTGTCACTGCACCACCCGGCCAGGCGGCTCACCTCGCTCCTGTAGTTTGTCTCATCTCTGTTGCTGATGAGACCCACCACAGTCGTGTCATCCGCAAACTTAATGAAGAGGTTGGAATTGTTTGACGGTGTGCAGTCATGGGTCAGCAGAGTGAAGAGGAGGGGGCTCAGCACACATCCTTGGGGGGCTCCTGTGTTCAGTGTGATGGTGCTGGATGTGTTACTGCCGACCCGTACTGCCTGAGGTCTCCCAGTCAGAAAGTCCAACAGCCAGTTGCACAACGAAGTATTGAGCCCCAGCTGGACCAATTTATGAATGAGCTGTTGAGGGATGATTGTGTTGAATGCTGAACTGAAGTCTATGAACAGCATTCTGACATATGAGTCTTTTTTGTCCAGATGTGTGAGTGCTGAGTGGAGGGCAGTGGCGATGGCATCATCGGTCGAGCGGTTGGGCTGATATGCGAACTGGAAGGGGTCCAGGGAGGGGGGGGGCAGACTTGATGTGGTGCATGACTAGCCGTTCAAAGCACTTCATGAGAATAGGAGTAAGTGCTACTGGACGGTAGTCATTGAAGCAGGATGGAGACGACTTCTTCGGGACTGGAATGATGGTGGTAGCTTTGAAGCATGTGGGGACAACAGCCTGACTTAGCGAGATGTTGAAATTTGAAGCGAGATGTTTAATTCCCATATTCTCTTTTTTCTTCTTCACAGATTTATTGAGAACAACAACATCCAAGCCCTGTCAAAGCACACATTCAGAGGACTAAAGTCCCTGACACATCTGTATGTATTGCACCTACCTTTGAAGTAATTAATTATCAGTATATTGATTCAAAAATAAAAAGTCATTCGACAACTTAATTGAGAAAATGCCATCAGGCAGTTAACATGTGGGACAGTTCCCACTAAAACATGACATTTATTAAATTTTGATTCAAATGAAATTTTAAGATGAAAATGTTATGAATTTTTGAAAAAGGTAAAAACAGATGAAGAAAAGCAGTTCCCAACTGGATTAAGACAAGTAAAAAAGTGAAAATAATAATAAAAAATAATCTCTATTATTATATAGGCCTACACATACAATTTTTGTGGATACATTTTATTTGAGCTTTGTCTTGAGCAACCAGATTGTTTTTTGGCACCTCTAGTTCCAAAACATCATGGTTATTTATTGTACCTCATAAAATAGAATGAAGAATGAATGGATAAATCTGCAGTCCAACGATAAATAGGTCATGTTATGTCTCTCTGAATTTTCTCCATGTCAGGTCTCTGTCCAACAACAACTTACAGGTTCTTCCCAGAGATCTCTTCAAACACCTGGACATCCTCACTGACCTGTATGTACCAGATACCCAAATATTCCTCTGTGAGGGAGAAGCCTTTTCTTTTCATGTATACAGACCCATTTATACTTTATGTAAAAAATAGTAAGGGTTATATTATAAAGGCAAAATGTTTTGCCTTCATAATATAATAATAAAATAATTAGCTTTTATTTTGCATTGACTATACTGATCTTATTTAGAAATAAAAATTAAACACATTTCTTCACAAAACTAAATGCAAAAAAACTCTTCCATGGGTCCCAGTTTGAAAACCACTCATAGATCAGAGACAACAGGTGAAAATGTATGTATTTTTTTTTTTTTTTTTATCTCTTTTGTACCTTTTTATTTCTCTCTCCAATGCAGAGACCTGCGAGGGAACTCTTTCCGTTGTGACTGTAAGATCAAATGGCTGGTTGACTGGATGGAAAAGACCAACACCTCAGTTCCAGCCATATACTGCGCCAGTCCTTTTGAGTTCCAGGGTCGACGCATCCATGACCTCACGCCACGTGACTTCAACTGCATTAGCGCAGGTGAGCCAATTCAGATCTTAACACATGGCATTTGAGACAGGTGCCTAGAATCCAGCTGAAATCTAATAGTGATATTTCTAAACCGGTAAAACATATGTACTACACATTACCAGAAGTATGTGGGCATCCTCTTCTAATCCCAAACCTCTATTGTAGGCCAACCCGGAAGTTAGCATCACTTTGGTTCCCTTGATAAAAAGCCAATGAAGATATGCTCTATGACCAACAGAAATGTATGATTCCCACACGTTTTGTTTACCAATATAATCTTCACGAACACAAACTTTTATGAATTTTGAAGCCTAAATACAATTGCCAGAAGTAAAAATCTAAAGTTAGGATATAAATGAACTTTACTATGATCACATGACAGTGTCACCAGCATTAATCTTTGGACAACTCTTTTAATCTTCGTTTTGAGTTAGAATAGTTTGCAAGAGCGTGATTATTAACACAAGGCTGTGAAAGTGAGTACATGAGTTTTACTGTTTGGCATTATAGCGTTTAACGTCCCCGACAATCTCTATAGTCTCATTTAACCACTTGTCATAGAATAAAACATGAACACATATTGAGTAGATTTTAACCACAGACCTTATTTCAGGCATTTCTCCAAAAACCCATTAAAAAAACCCCAATGACTTCAGGACGATGGAACCAGAAGTGTAAAATATGAAGTTGTTTCCAGGTCTCAGGACTGATTCCTGCAGCATTCAGTGACATTCTGTGCTTTCAACTTTGTTGCAGCAGTTTGGGAGCTGTTCTCAAAGAAATGGTTTACTGACTCCTGACTGGCCTGCACAAAGCCCAGACCTGAACAACTCTGAGGAGTCAGACTCTTTCTGCATCCATGTTCTAACATCTAGAAGAAAATTAAGTGTCCACATTCTTTTGGCCATGTAGTGTATCTGCGTTGTTCTGTGTTGTGACATGCTATAATCCATCTAAAACTTTTTTTAAACAAAATGTTTCTCATTTTTCCATAATTACTGCACATGCATCATACAAAATGCATCATAATTGAAAGGCCACGTGGAATGTCTGTTTGTCACACTGCAGGATCATTTAAAGGGGTCATGAAATGCAGTTTCAGAGTTCTAGTATGTTTCTCAAGATTAGTTTATAAAGTTCACAAAGTGGCTACAGCTTTTGACTGCAAGATTAAAAATGCATTTCTAATGCTCGGATCTTTAGGAAGGCTATGCAAAGGTTTTTGGAGGTGCAGTTCCTTTACATCCACTAACAGAACAACAGTTTGACGGTCTTACTCAGCATCTTGTGATTGATGGACAGACATGAGTTGTCACGATTCTCCTCATTTCAAATTCTGGCATTTTAGAAGGGTAGAAATGCATTATTTATATTTTAAACTGGAGAGTTATGTTTTTATTTCAGAGTAACATCTTATATGTGTAAATATCAAGAACATTTTGATTCTCCGTTTTGTGACCACTTTAAAATATTAAATGGGTTAAAGAACTCACAATACACACTGACTCTGATATGAAATGTTCTTCTAATCCAGATTTTGCGGTGTATGAGACATACTCGTTCCAGTCTCTCTCTGTGGAGTCATACGAGTTTAACGATGACCAGTATGTAGTTTTCGCTCAGCCCAACACTGGAATCTGCACCGTGTTCATTTGGGATCATGTGAACATGCTTTTCAAGACACATTACAACATCACATGTAAGTCAAAAACTACAAAACAGAGTTTTTAATTATTTAATAGAAATTTCCTTAGAAAATGAACTATGGAGGTGTTCTCTGAGGCAGTGGTTTTCCAACCTTTTTCATGAATCCTATGTTTCGCAACAGTGACAGCTGAACGTAATCTTTTCAGACACTTAATTTCACAAGAGAAGGCTCTGAATATTGAAGAGGTTGGAAACCCTTGTTCTGGTGTATTGAATTTCACACAACATTAAGAATCAATACTCAAAGTGCATCAAGATTCATTTGCGTTACATGTTCAAAATGTATTCAGAAACAAATATTAATGCATGTGCATTCCAGCTCGTTCTGCTGTGTATTGTAAACCTGTGGTTATCAACAACACTCTCTACATGGTTGTGGCTCAGCTCTTTGGAGGATCCCACATCTACAAGTATGTCTATATGCACTACTTTTTAAGACTCTATTGTGGAGGCTAAAATATTGGGCGGATATACTTTGTGTAGTATCAGAATTAACCCTAAATATTATTATTTTTTATTTAGGCCTATTTTTTTTTTTATTAAAGGTGCAGTAAGTAGTTATTTAGTGTTAACATCACTGTTCTTCACATACTTTAAGTAGGCTACTGATACCAGAAAAAGTCTCACTGGCAGTCACTGCAGTGCCATGCTTTGACATGGATCAGATTTTAGTTTTATGCCAATTACACTGATACTAGTGGGTTTCAGAGAGTGATCTACAGAGTAATGAATTCCTTTACCAGTCCAAACAAAGACAAGCAACTTGTGCATCACTACTTGGGATGTTCTATCATCAAATCTATCCACCCAGTCAGAACTGCAGGACATAAATACGGAATTGTGAGATATAAACTTGCAGTTCTGAGAGAAAAAAGTCTGAATTGCGAAATAAATTCAGAATTCTAATATTTTTTTCTCACAATTCCAAAATCACATTTGACAATTCTGAGTTCATATTTCACAAAAACTTATTTTTCTAGTAATTCTGACCTTCTCGTAAATTCGAACTTTTTTCTCAGAATATAAACTCACAGTTCTAATAAGAAAAGTTTACAACAGTTTGAACCATTTATATCTGGCAATTCTAAGATTAAATCTCACAAAAGCAACTTTTTGTTTCAAAATTCTGTTTTTTCTTCTTGCAATTCAGAGTTCACAGTTCTGAGTTTATATCTCACTCTTCTGAGAAAAAAAAAAAAAAAACTGAATTGTGTGAATAAAAGTCCCAATTGCCTTTTTTCATTGTTTTATTCCTTGGCGTAAACTTGCAGTTGTGAGTTTATAACTTGCATTTCTGAGGAAAAAAGTAAGATTTATGAGATACAAACTTGGAAATGTGACAAAAACATTTGCTATTACCTTTTTAAAATTTTTTATTCCATTTTGTGGAAATAAACTTCCATAGAGGGCGACCTGCAGCACATAGCCCAATTAAAACACTTTTTATAGAAAACTATAACAAGTCTTCATCTCATGTGAGTGTACACCATTCAGTTGACTCAGTAAAACATTCTAAATTAGCACCAAACTACTGAATGCACCTTTATTTGGTAAAATATTTCAATACCCAGTGGAGTTAGATTTGTATAGTATCTGTTTATCGTTATGACACACTGTCGTTGTTGTTGTCAGATGGGAAGAAGGTCCATTGCGTTTCGTCAAAATCCAGGACATCGACACCACCCGTGTTCGTAAACCCAATTTCATTGAGACTTTCCAGATTGAAGGAGACTGGTATTTTGCAGTGGTTGACAGCTCTAAAGCCGGTTCCACCAGTCTGTACCGCTGGAACAGTAACGGCTTTTACTCACACCAGTCTCTCCATCCCTGGCACAGAGACACTCACATCGACTTCCTGGAGGTGGAGGGCAAACCTCGCCTCATACTCTCCAGCGCCTCGCAGCCCCCAGTGGTGTTTCAGTGGAACCGCAGCCAACGCCAGTTTGCCTACCACTCTCAGATCACCGATTCAGGCGACGTGCAGATGGTCAAGCACTTCTGGGTACGAAAAGTGCTATATCTCTGCCTCATACGCTTCATAGGAGACTCAAAGATCCTTCGCTGGGACAACCAGCGCTTCGTAGAGATTCAAACCCTGCCGTCACGGGGCTCAATGGCCGTGTATCCATTCAGCGTCGGAGTGAGGCAATACCTTCTGCTGGGCAGCGATTATTCCTTCTCTCGGATCTATCTGTGGGACGACCTGACTCAAAGATTCCAGCCCTTCCAGGAACTCAACATGCTCGCGCCTCGAGGCTTCAGCCTGGTCTCTGTTGACAATAAGGATATTCTGTTAGCAGCCAGTTTTAAAGGAAAGACCATTGCCTACCAGCATCTAGTGGTGGACCTCAGTGCCAAATAGGCAGCTGGAGAGGTTTTTCTGGGGTTTCAGGTTGTATAAGTGCGCAAATGCCAAGAACTTCTACACTTTTCTACATCTGCATTCACACATCAGTTGATTCTGTCATTGCTAGATACTCATACATTAGTTACTGTAAGCGCAAGTCATCATCAACTCAAACATGTTAAACTGATTACCCATTTTTGGGTCTTTAAAGAAATATTTACCATATGCATTGCAATGATTACGTGTTTCTCCAATAGGATGTATATTGTTCAGCGGTTTCATATATATATATATATATATATATATATTTAAGGTGAATGATATTTTTTCGACAGATGTATCATCTTAACATGAACATGTCTGTAGACACTTTAAGAATATTGTGTTCCTAAGAAAAATGAGTTTCTCTGTTACTCAATTGAGCTTGACTGTTAAGGCTTTGCTTTATGGATTTTCTATGCAGATTATTCTCTGAAAATGTTGAATTATTGTACATGGACAGCAATTACTAACAGGTAGATCATTATAAACCATCTGCTGTCCTCAGCATGCACTGCAGTAAATGACTTTGGTGGAAATGTCATTTATGATGCGTCACAAAATAAAGTTGAAATATCTTGCACAGGAATTTATATTTTCTTTTTTCCCAGCTTGTAATTATTATTTCTGTCTCTAACCCTGTGCCTATTCTTCTACTCCCTCTCATTCCTTTTTGTCAGTAGCCTCCACGTCCTTCATACCAAAGATGAAGAGCTTTTCCTTTCCTGCTGCTTCTGCTGTCTTTATTTTAGCGCAATGATGCCAATAGTCAGAGACCACATGATCATTCATCCTGGTCGAGTATTATATAGTCAGCTGCAGGGGGCACTGTAGGATCTAAATATATGAATGTAATAGTAGATCAATACTGGTCAAAAGTCCTCCAAAAAAAAAACAAAAAACAAAAAAAACACAACAACATACAAATATTTACTCAGAAAGTCTTTCTTGGTTTAAGAAAATAAAATAAATTGTTGATTGACTTGTGTCAGTGACTTTACTCAAAGGAGCTCTAAATGATCAGAGTGCATGAAATACACTACCAGTCAAAAGTTTTTGAACAGGAAGATTTTTAAAGAATTCTCTTCTGCTCACCAAGCCTGCATTTATTTGATCCAAAATACAGCAAAATCAGTAATGTTGTGAACTATTTTTACTATTTAAAATAACTGCTATTTGAATAGCCCATTTTAAAATGTAATTATTAAATTATTCCGGTGATCAAAGCTGAATTTTCAGCATCATTACTCCAGTCTTCAGTGTCACATGATATATATAACATTATACACTATACCATTCAAAAGCTTGGAGTCAGTATTAGAAATTAATACTTTTATTTAGCAAGGATGATTTAAATTGATCAGAAGTAGAGCTGCAGGATTAATCGTTAAGAGATCGCGATCACGCCGCTGACACAGAGAGCAGATATTACCATGTTTAGGTAAGAAACAGCTTCACAAACAGTATTATTTCTGTCTTACAGTCCTTAATATTATCACAGAAATACTGGGATGAAAGTTTATAGTTCGGATATAAACACAGATGTCTAGTAGCGATCTAAATAAAGCTATAGTCATCTTTTGAAAGTAACTGCGCTTCAAATAACGTTTGTGTCGATTGCATCGTTTCGCCACTAGGTGGCAACAACGGACTGTTAAAAATGTATTTGTCATTGAATCATTCATTCAAGAGATTCGTTCAAAAACTCTGATTCATCCAGTAATGAAACAAGTGAAGTATTTATTAGTGAATCATTGACTCAAACCACTTTTTCATAATTTTAATATTAAAAATTGGTGTATTAAATGTATTTTAAATACATTTACAATTTATTAAAATGTTTAATAATTCATTCAAATTAAACACTTTTAAATAGATGGCAGCAATTGTTTTGTCACACATTATTTTGTCAGAATCGTGGGAGAATCGTGATCTCTATTTGAGACAAAAAAAAAATCGTGATTCTCAGTTTATCCATAATCGTGCAGCTCTAATCAAAAGTGATGACAAAGACATTTATAATGTTACAAAAGATTTCTATTTCAGATAAATGCTGTTCTTCTGAACTAATTTTTTTTTCTTCTTTTTTTAACATTTAAACTTAGACCAGATTGTTAGATTACCTTTTGACTTTATGAATACATATAAATGACAGCTTATTTTTTTTTTTTTTTTAGCTTTTTTGTGCAATTATTTCAAGACCACATGTATCATTTTTTTGTCACTGGTGTTACCTTCTTTAGCAATATTAAAAGTTTTTATGAAATATTATTTCTTGATTTTTTTTTCAGCACATGTAGTCAGTCAGAGTTACAGAAAAATAATGAAAATACATGAAATAAGGAGACTATGTTTTATTTATTTAATGTGACAGAAAAAAACATTACAGTAACACAGTAACACAGCACAGTAACACCAGTGACACAATGAATCACCAGTGACATACATAAGACCTGATATACTGATATTCACTGTTGTTATCCATAAGGAAATTAACACCAGTGACAGTAACACCAGTGACAATTTTCACCAAAAATGCATTTGACAAAATGTCTGCTGTAAGGTATCAAACCACGTTGTCAATC
Source organism: Tor tambroides (assembly GCA_021397915.2). NCBI lineage: Eukaryota > Metazoa > Chordata > Actinopteri > Cypriniformes > Cyprinidae > Tor > Tor tambroides. Next base: position 71,174 of record JAFVLL020044132.1, on the reverse strand, counting down.
ATGGTATACTCACTAAATTAAGTAGTTTAATCCATTTATATTATAATTTTTTTGTTTTTTGTTTTTTTTCACAATTCCCTAACAATAAATAGGTCATACCAGTTACATCAACTAAGCTTAATATGAAATCATAAGACAAATGAGAAAATTTCTGATAACTGAAAAGAAACAGTGGAGTAAACATGGGCCTTTCTTCATAGATCTTCAGGAAATAGGAAGGAGGAAGTCAAGTGATGTCATCAGTGTGATTTTTTTTTATTCCAAAATAAAAGACTTTTGTTAAGCGGTAACACCAGTGACACAACTCTAGGGGACCACTGTTTTCATTATATATTTTATAACATTTATTTGGCATTTTGTTTTTTTATGCCATTTACATCATATATTAGATAGTTATGAATATACTTTTGTATTTTAAATGATAGAAAATCCTGTTTTTGACCTCAAAATAAAGCACTTTCCCGCTGTACATGGCTGTGGGGACAAGCAGTTTTGTGGTACTTTGAATTCTATATAATTAATAAAAATTAAAAAATGCCACATTGATGGCTCAGGAAGGTGTAATTGTTCAAATAACATATTGTTTCATTTTAAAATATAAAAAAATTGTAACCCTAATGTGTATTTCAATTGTAATATTTCTGTAAAGTCTAGGGACAGAAAAGTGGACGTTTCTGTAGAATGACCCATTTACTGTACACCAGGGATGGGCAACTGGCGGTATACGGCCCGCAATGTCTTTTAGTACGGCCCGCTGGATCACATTAGACTCGGATGATCAATTGTAAAACATTCGAAAAGTCAGTCACATAAAGATTGCTTTCAGTTTATGATGTTATTACTATCTCCAACCGGGAGAGGTTGGAGTTTCCAGCTGCTAGTTTCCAGCTGCTCACCTTATTAATTACAGCGTAGTAGGACTTGCACTCTAATGTAAACATTCACTAACATTAGCAAACAATAAATTAAAAAACTGACCATGAAAACAGTATTTTCCAGTCAAGATGGTAAACAGATTATCTTTTTACCAAGTTAAGAGATACCTATGTTTGGAAATCTGTATTTTTATTGCATCGACATCACCACTGCGCTGGTGTGAGTTGAACTTCGCTCAAATTTCAAAGGTAAAATTCATAGTCAACAAAATCTTTTTGCCAAATGCATGACAGAAATGTTTGCACTGATCTATGTTCTTAGGGTTTCCACGGGTCCTTAAAAAATCTTTAGTTTAAAAATTTAAGACCATGAAAACTCTTAAATGGTACAAAAGTCTTAATTATAAGAGGTCCTAAATTTGGGAACAGAAAGATAAGAATTGCTATATAGATTAATAATGCGATTAAATTTAAAAAGGCTAGGATTTCACTGAATAAATATGAGTCCTGCTGTAGCCGCTGAGTTGCAACTTCTTCATCCGGTGCTTCTCCATCCAGATCAGATTCTGGGTCAAACTGAAAAGCTTGAACGACTGCGTGTCTACGAGCCACTTCGATACATTTACTGTCAACATTAGCGCATGCCACCTTGCCCTGCCTCTCTCCTCCTCATTAGTATTTAAAGCTACAGACACAGAAATGGCACGTCCTAAGGAAAGCTCATTGTGGGACTGGCTCGTAGTGGCTGAAATTCTGCACCAAGGCTGAATTTCGGGAAAGAGACTTAAGATACAGTACTAGGGACCACTTAGGCCTATATAAAAGCATCCAAAAAGCAGCATGTCATGGGACCTTTAACATACAGATATTAAAACATTTTCATACTAATCTGTGCTCAAGAATGTCCTACCGTGTTGTTTACTTTCAAAAGATTTAAATTCTCAGTGCGATGGCGTCATAACAGCGTAAAGATGCGACAGTTCTGGATATTTGCTAGCCGTTCCATCTAGACTGATTTAACTCGCATTTCAAGATGACAACGGAGACAGGAAAACACGCTCCTCGTACATCTACCAAACTACCGGACACAAGCAAGAGGTTCGACGTTAGAAAGCAGTGGACCCGTCTGGAGAAAATAGTCTGGCCCATTGCTCCTGATGGCTACATCCCCAACTCTGTAGTCAGGAGTTTGAGAAGGGTATAACTGCAGCCTGGAGATCCAAGTAGGTATAACTGCAGAACGGATATCTCCAAATGGGGGCGGGAACTCCAAAACGGGGTGGGAGCTCCAAAATAGGGCGTGGCTTCCTCCCATTGACAGACAGGCACATGACACGCATGCGCAATTTTTTCTACCAATCAACTTCAGCGCAAACTCCGCCCCACAGCTGATTCTAAAGATTTTATTGGTTGTGTCAATCACAGTGTTAATTTAATTTCCTACACTATGCTACAAAAAATGCTAACCTCTAAACCTACCCCACACCTGACCCTAACCTTATCCAGTGAAATTGGCACTGAAAAGGAAGTTGCTCAGGAGATAAGCAGTTAATACGCGATATGAGATCGCCGAGCCAGGCCGTTCCGTTCCGTAACTCCCCAACCGGACCTCACCGGACAATAGCACCTTTTTAGTTACACCCAGCGTCACTACCCAATCCTACTCTGCGAATTTCAAGCCCCGGGACACCTCCGTTGCTTAAAACAAAGCGACAGAGTAAAATCTTTCCCCTGCGCTGTGCTGGGACGGCTCGCGGGAGAGCTTGTGGGAGATTCCCGTTTATATCATTAAACAGAGGTTCATACTCCGGTCCGAACACCACTGGCCACGAGCTTTGGGCTCTGCTCTCACCGAGAATATTGATTTATATAGCATATTTTATTTTAGATAAACTAGAAACAATGTTTAATTTATAAAGTGTTATTTTGAAATGTAAATCAATAACAATTGGCTGAACCCAGAGCCAATGGTGAAAGTCTTTGCGCGAAGAGACCCCGCCCCATTTTGGAGGTTCTGCCCACATTTGGAGTTCACGCCCCATTTTGGAGATCTCCGGTCTGCAGTTATACCTACTTGGAGAGTTTGGCGCCGTACCCGAAGTTCAGTAATCCTTGTGCCAACAGGGGGCTCCAAATAAAGGCACTATTAATTAGAAAGAGACACAACTCTCCGTTTGGCGAAACAAAAGCGCCAGTTGAAGTATTTTCTCGAAAAGTATTGTCCTCTCAAAGAAGAGCAGAACAAGGAAGATGACGAAATCAGTTTGGAACATGTTATAGAAAGTGTGCCTGAGGAGATAAATACAACAACAAGCTTGATATCACTTCAAAATAAGTCTGAGGAGACAAAGACAAAGGCCAGCTTGACTCAAAGAGCTGTTCCCCAGAGCCAATACCTGCTCCAGAACAGACAAAAGTTCCTACAGCAAAATGCTTCTTCTGTAGTGAAACTCCAGATGAACAATGATCTCCAGATGACTGATTCTTCTGTGGATGATCTCGAGATGAATGCTGCTTATGTACAGGAGAACCAGGAAGATGGTGATCAGAGCCTCTGCTAAATAAAAGATCAGAGCCTCTGTAAAAGAGCAATGCTTTTCCTACAGAGGAGTCAAAGAAAGTGAAGAAAGGTCAAAAGGCTGGTTTTAAACTCCTAGAAGCTGTGCCTGTGAACACAAGTTTGCAGGAGGAGAAAGACGAGTTGCTCCAGGAGAAAACGAAAAGTGATCGTACAAACAAAAATGTTCATGCAGAGATTGGGGCTCCGAAGTGGAAGAAAACTGATTCCCCCTTAAAGAAACTGAAGTCCTTTGTTCCACCTCCTCCTCTGCTGGGTGACAGAAGGCCTAATTCTGTCCTCATTTACCTTTACAAGAGATCAAAAGCAGAATCAGCTCATGAAGGGGTGGAGCAGGCTCCAAAAGTGGCTTAGACCACAAATAAAACTTTTAAATGAGACTTCATTTGTCATTCATTTAATTGTCATGTCATTTACTACAATACATGCTGAGTGCATGGTTTAGAATGACCTCATAATTCAATGTAGTTGTCCAAATACAATAATTCAACATTTCAAAAAGAATAATGTATGCATGAAAAGGCCCTAAAGCAAAATCATCACGTCTAACAAAATTTGACTGCATAAGTGAGACACATACAGATCAGAATTTAAAGGGTTGAAGTACTTTGGTGTCTAAATAAAGTAGTTACTTGGAAATAATATATCATTTTTCATTAAAAAAAAAGGTGATGGACAAAATCCATTTGATTCAGGGGCTGTTTACACAACACTATTTTCAACAAAAATAAAATCTGAACATTTATGACATAAGGAACAAACTATGGGTTGTAATGTTAACACGAAAAGCACTTCAGTTTTTGATGCCTTGGAAGTTGGGAGTGAGAATAGTAGGCCTATGGTCATGCATGCCAAGCATCCAGTTAGCAACTTTTGCCTGAAGTGAAGTCAATACCTGAGATTGGTGATTTAGCTTAAATCTTAAACCCATATTTAAGTGCTGTTTCATAGATATTCATAGCCATTTTACATCAAGAATGACATTCAACTGATTTATGAAGCCATGAACGTAATAAAACAGACCTTCAATAAGGAAAAACTATGAACATTCACATTTCAGTAACCGTCTGAGCATAAAAACAATCAAATGCTGCAACCGAACAGGTGTCCAAACCGGTTTCCAGATGGCCTGTCCTGCAGAATTTAGTTCCAACCCTAATTAAACACACCTGAATCAGCTAATCAAGGTCTGCAGAGTCACTAGAAACTTCCAGACAAGTGTGTTGGAGCTAAACCCTGCAGGACATTGGCCATCCAGGAGCAGGATTGGACACCACTGGAATATATGAAACAGGCTTTTTTTGTCTATCAAACAAAATTCAGCCAATTTATCATTCAGTAAAGTCAGCGCAACATTGTAGGAAAGTTATTTATATGTTTACGTTACTGCAGTGCAGGCAACACTAAAGTTATGTTTACAAGGTTACTGCAGTGCAAAATATCAAAGTAATTTATATTTACATTACTGAGTACATGCAGTACTATATCAAAGTTATTTATATTTGCAAGGTCACATTACTGCAGTGCAAAGCATCAGAGTTATTTATATTTACATTACTGCAGTTAATACAGTTTCAGTGTGTAGAAGCTTATGTCATCGTCGGATGCAGCATGGTCCCAAACAAAATCTTTGACAGTCGGCCAACTCTTTTACCTGTTTTCTCAGCCACTCCACTGCAGCTTGATGGAGATTATAGTGTAAATAACTGCTGCAGGTTCTGGAACTGAATAGGATGTTTCATTGGCACAGGATCTTCATTCACTTAAATGGAAACTATATGAATTAAAGTAAACAATCTTAGCCATTTTTAAGACAGCGAGTATCAACGTTTTAAGAAAGACATGTATATAAAACGTTCATTTTCATGCATGGTATTCGGCACCTTTTGATCCCCAGCAAAGATCATGTTCTTATTGCCTTAAAATTTAGAGCAATATCAATAAAACGCCATTAGAACTTTAGGCATATTGAAGTTGATTGAAAAAGAAAGAAAAAATAATAGTAATAATAATTGTAGATATTTTACAGCATTTTAAAACAAACATTGCTCATAAAATGTTTCAAAATCAATTCAAACAGCTTAAAGTTAAAAAGGTGTTATTTATTGTTTACAGACTTTAAAACTGCATTTTTTTTACATTTTAAGGCAATAAGATCAAGATCTTAATAGGGGAATCATACAGGAATGACTCATTCACTTGCTTTATGAAAGTGAACATATCTTTATAACAAACCAAGCCTTTATTAATAATGTCTTTATGCTGACTCGCTGATTTTCGATGTATTAAGAACAGTGAGAGGGTTTACTTAACATATCCTATGTATGTATTTAAAATAAAGACTTTTAATAAAGAATGGGAAAAAGCAAACCCTCGTAAACGCCTTAAAATTTATCGTAAGTTAAATAGTTAAAGTTCTGTATATTTCTTACAAAATAAAAAAACAAATTAAGACAGGATAGACAGGAACACCATACAGCATCACCCCTCAAACAACTGAATGAATAAACCCTTAAAAAATAAATAAATTTGGTTACGACAGAAAAACACAGGGTATGTTATGATTTAGTGTTTATTTGTTTGTTTGTATTCTTCAGTAAGTGCTACTTGTTTAAAATACCCTGTCACAGCAATATTCAATTCCACAGTGCAGGCAAATCATATCTAGCCTATTATTAATACGCTATTATTACTATTATTATTAAGGTAAGTATTTTAATAATAATATAACATATTAACATGCAAATTAAATTATTAGCCTATTGTGCAAGATTACTATTATTATTTTTTATTATTATAGAATAAATTATTACTATTTTTATTATAAACAATATATTACATTTAAAATTAATTAAAACAATTGGAATTGTGGAAATATTTCCATTCAACCTTTTGCCAGCTTATCCTTTATTGATCTCAGAATTCTCTTTCAAAAACGTGACTTTATTTGTTGCAGTTTACTACCTTTGTAAATATAAATTTAACACTATATGCATAACAGTTTTTCTTATGACACAATAATTAAATTTCCACAAAGGCCTATCCACCTTATTCTTCAACGCGGAAGTAAGCCGTTTTCTGTGAATGTGCGAGACTTCCGGTTCATAAGCCGCCGTAGAGAAATAACGAGAAGAATAACAAAGTGCAATAAACGGTAAAACTGTGTGTTCATAATTAAGATAATACATTAAAATAATATGGTAAGACTCACCAATTTGCAATATCAAGCAGCAAAACAAGCTGTTTTGTACAGCTAAAAATAGCTGGAAGCGGATGACACCGGAAGCCAGACATATTAAATTTACAAATGGCCGCGCCCGCTCTAACGGGAAAAATAAGGTGGATAGGCTACGCGCACGCACGCCAACCTTTCTCCCGGGAGAAGAGTTGGCATGATTTTTCACTTGTTTAAAAGTAAAAACAAACATGTAAAAAAAAATATTACTTTGTGATTTAATAATTCATACATCGAGGGTTAAGCAGGCAAAACGCCAGCAGGGGTCACTCATACTTCGTTAAATAAATAATAAACAGTTCATTTTGCTAAAATATGGAACCGCGGTGGCGCAGTGTGTTAATTAGAGTCATTAACAGCGGCTTCGAACGCGGCTCAACCAATCAGAATCAAGGACCAGAACTATCGTCTTGTTTACCTTTAAAGATTCTGCAGGTCAAACTTGCCTGGTCTGCCGTTCAAAGCGATGTCACAAAAGCACGCTATGGTTGATCTCGCTATTATTGGCTCACCTCCTTGCCAATTTAGATCGTGATTCATGGACTTTGCTTAGAAGATGTGAGGAATACACGCTTCTCCTCCACCAATCAAATCGTCAGACATAAACAAAAAGAGGTTCGACAACAGAAAGCATTGGACCTGTCTGGAGGAACTCTTCTGTCCCGCTGCTTCTTACGGTCCTTGTGAAATCATAGGTTTATCGTATGTTTGGTCCAGTAACAACAGCGGGGCTCAAGTTAAGGAAGACAAAAATCTCAGCTCGCCAGACTGTCTGCGTCTGTTGGTCAAGAAGTATAAGCTTACCAAAAAGGAAACTAATGTAAGAGCCAGCTTGACTCTTCTAGGAGCTGCGCCTCTGAACCAAAACTTACCCCAGCATGCAGAGAATTTCCTTCAGAAGGATGTTCCTTCTCAAAACATGCTCCCTACAAACGAGTATAATGTAGAGGAACTTCAAATGAGTGCATCTGAGTACGTTTTTTCTGTAGAGGATCTTCAGAGGAGTCCGTCTTGTGCAGGGGAGCTCCAGAAAAATGCATGTTCTTCAAGGAAACTAAAGCGCAAAGAAGATTATGAAAAAGCCTTAATATGTCTTCCAGAAATTGTGCCTCAGAGCCAACATTTTCTCCAGAAAAATGCATCTTTCGTAAAGAGGTCAATGAAAATGGAGGAATGTGATGAGCCGTGGTCTCTGACTCCATGGTTGGAGCATGATAGCGAAGACGAATCGATTGAGGAGGTCACTTGTATAGCAGAACAAAAGAAAAGGGAGATGAAGAAATATGAAATCTTTCAAGACAGTGCCAGAGAAAATGTAAGACTTCCAAAGATTGGGCCTCCCAAACAGAGCCACCTGCAAAAGACCAGATACTCCATAGAGCAGCTAAAGTCGTCTGTGCTTCCGTTTCCTCTGCTGTGTGAGAAGGCCTGATTCTGACAAGAGATCACCTTCTCAGAGTGCTACCAAAAAGAAACTGTTGTCAGCTGAGGAAGATATTTATTTTAGCATGTACACTGCAGATTGTGATATTTATTAAATGTTATGAACCGATATTTCAACTTTATTTTGTGACATAGCATTACGTGCTCAGAGAATTGTTGTCCAAATGTAATAAATAGGCTATTAAATGCTTAAAGCTAAATGTATTTGAAAGGTCACCTTTCTTATATGAAACTGGAGTAACTCACAACATGTAATCACTGCAATATGGTAACTATTTATTTAGCTTTTATTAGGCTGTATCTTGTGGCTACTGAATTATTAATCAGAACTACAAACAAAAATGTCACCATTAATGCCGGAAAAGTAAAATCTAATTTGCTTGGAAAATTGCTAATGAAATTTTAGGAACTCTCTTAAAATTGCTGTGTAAAATGTTTAATCATGTACTAGCCTATAGCCTAGTATAATGCCTTTGTTTTATTTTTTTTCTTATCTAAAGATATATGTTAAACATATATTTATTCTATAACATAAACATTTATGAAACTATTGAAATAATCAGCTTTATTCCTCTTGGATAATTTATGATGATAAACATGAGATATATTCAGAAAACATCATTTATTATACATCGCCTATATAAACAGTATGCTTCAGGATTCACCACATCCTCATGAAAATGGGTAAACATTAGCATTCTTAGGCCTACTTATGGAAAAATATGAAAAGAGTATTTAAGCGTAAACCGACTGTAATGTTTTTGGGCATGTTATTGCATGTGATTTATAATTAAATGAAAATGTATTGTAGTTTCAATTTTTATTAGTTAACACAATTAACTAGGACTTGAAGTATATTTGGTTAGACTTTATTTTAAGGTGTCTTTGTTCCAGTGTAATTAGACATTTAGTTACTGAGCTACATGTACTTACTATATGGTTAGGGTTAGGATTAGGGTTTGATTTAGGGTTACTTGCATGTAATTATGCATAATTTATCGTTATTATAGGCTAATAGTAAGTACATGGAACGTGTAACAAGGACAGCTTAAAATAAAGTGTTACTGTATATTTTATGCTGCTTGAATAAAAATGAAAACGAATGACCAGAAAGAGGGATATCAAAAGCAGAGGCAAATTATAATATTAAATGCAGTTTTGTTTAAATATACTTTTAATATGTATTTTAATATTTGAATTACACTACATGTGTGCATTCAATACAATTAATCGAACTTCCTTTTAACAAGCGAAGTCAATTATTTGTTATTTTTTTCTGGAAGTAAATTTGATTTCCACAGTTCATTTGCAGGTACTTGGGGTATGTCAGTGTTTTCTAGTAGCGGGTTTCCACCGCGAGGTGGCAGTAAGTTGTCATCAGTGGTGTTATCTTGACGGGCAGAGGGGAAAGAGCAGTGTTGTTGTCTTCCGGTGAGGTGTTGTCATCTGTAGCATACAGTTAAACGGTAAAAACGGAGCTTTTCGCGTTCCTCTCTCCACCGCCGATGATTTAAGCAGCATGTGGATTCCCGCCGATGGATGTCACAACAAACACTGAGGAGATTTTAGCTGAGAGCCTTATCCAGCTGCTTGAACTTGAGGTCTGAGCTTGAATCTTTAAGCACATCTAACCAGTTCTTGGCTGTCTCTCGAAACCTAGTGAGCTTCCTACCTAGACAGCATTTTGACACACGGCATTATATCTTCAGCTTTAATTACATTGAGTTATTTGATTTTGATCTTTTGATCTGTGCACTTGCCAGCAAACCTGGCCGTGATCACTTGAGTGGCATTAATGTAAAATGCTGTAATGTAGGTCTAATTGATTGCCTCTCTGCTGAGTACCTGAATATACAGGTATGTTTACTAGTTAAACTGCTACAAGGTGGTTCACATGAAGTGACAGCCGTGTTTTACATGCTGTATTATGATTTAACATTTTTATTTATTTTTAAAAGCAGTTACTTAACCATAAAATAAAAATTAATTATTTTATGATTATTGTGCATGGTAATTTTATGAGCTCATGTTTGAGAAATTGAGTAATTGTGCTGTTAAACCTCATTTGGCCCGGGCGATTAAAATGGTGAACCGTTACGTAACATTTACATTTACTTTATGGTAAATGTAGGTAATAAAAGCTATCCATATTATTTGTCAGCTACACTTCATGTACTTCATGATACATGCCACTTTTGTGCAAAATAAATGTTATTGTATGCACACTTGTAGTGTACTAAAAATCTTAAAAGTATACTTTCAACTAAACTACTTGCATATAATATAATATTACTGAAAAAGCAAATTAACTGAACTTAAGTGAAAAAGAGAGTACATTTTCATGACTTAATACACTTAAGTAAACTTAAAAAGTGCACTTTGTAAGATGTCAGTCTTTAAAGTCGATTTTAAATCATTATTTTAATGATCTTTTGTTGTTCTTTAAAGAATCACTTATTTTAATGTTGACTAACACAAAAAATTAACTGTAGTGTGTTATTCAATATTACATTTAAAGTTAATATATTATAAATGTACAAAATTGCAAACTTCATAACAAATGCCTAATTACAATTATATTTAAGAAGTAAAACTATATAATATATGTGTAAGAAATAATATAACGTTCTTAAGTCCTACTTAAGTGGACAAAAGCACTCTTTTAAGTTAACTAATTGCATTTAATATAAATTTGAACTGTAATACATTGTCATGTAATTGCAAATAACATGCAGTTAAGTGTCCAAAAAACATTACGTTCGGTTTGCACTTAAGTGTATTCTTTTAAAATGTATTTTTTCCATACTTAGTAGTCTTTTTAAAAGCATGCTAAAGTGTACTTCTTTTACGCTGGGGTTGTAATCCTTCATACACTTTCATTCACAGCACAATGTCAGTTTTAGTGGAGAAGAGGGATGTGTGTTTCCCGCCGGACTGGGAGGATGACGAGCGAATGGCTTTCTTGTTCTCTGCCTTCAAAGAGAACCGAGATGTTGACTGCACAGACTGGGATGGGAAGATCGACTTCTGGAGTCCTCTGATCATTGATTACTGCAGGCGACGCGGGTTGGTGTGTGTGAGTCTGCAGGAGCTGAATGAGAGCTTCAGGAGGAAGGGCTCTGTTCCTCTGGGCTTGAGTACGGTACTTCAGAGCATGATTAGGTAAGTCACTGTCAGCTCAAGTACAGAGTTGCATTGATCGCGATGTGTGATCATTACATGGATTTATAGCATGGCATTTGGATTTGTTTTATTGTCTTTTTAGAAGCGGGAAGGTGCAGAAGGAATCGGACTTTGCTGCAAACGTAGACTCGGGCTGGTTGTCGTGGGGTGTTGGACTCCTGTTAGTTCGACCTCTGAAGTGGACTCTGTCAGCTCTGCTGGGCAGCGGGAGGGTCCCACTGGAGGAATCGTTTGTTGTGATAGACCTGGTGAAAGTAAGTGTAGAACTAACAACATAAATACCCATTAATGCTCATTTCCAGCCTTTATACACTACTGCTTAAATCTTTGGGGACAATAAGAGTAAAGAAATGAACTCTCTTAGGGCCAGATTCATACAGCGCAAAGTGCTGCTGTCCAAATAACCTAACAAATGCTAAGATATTCTCAAATTCACTCCAATTTACAGGTGCTGGTCATATAATTAGAATATCATCAATAAGTTGATTTATTTCGCTAATTCCACTCAAAAAGTGAAACTTGTATAATGTATACATTCATTCCACACAGACTGATATATTTCAAGTGTTTATTTCTTTTAATTTTGATTATTATAACTGACAACTAATGAAAACCCCAAATTCAGTATCTCAGAAAATTAGAATATTGTGAAAAGGTTCAATATTGAAGACACCTGGTGCCACACTCTAATCAGCTAATTAACTCAAAACACCTGCAAAGGCCTTTAAATGGTCTCTCAGTCTAGTTCTGTAGGCTACACAATCATGGGGAAGACTGCTGACTTGACAGCTGTCCAAAAGACGACCATTGACACCTTGCACAAGGAGGGCAAGACACAAAGGTCATTGCAAAAGAGGCTGGCTGTTCACAGAGCTCTGTGTCCAAGCACATTAATAGAGAGGCGAAGGGAAGGAAAAGATGTGGTAGAAAAAAGTGTACAAGCAATAGGGATAACCGCACCCTGGAGAGGATTGTGAAACAAAACCCATTCAAAAATGTGGGGGAGATTCACAAAGAGTGGACTGCAGCTGGAGTCAGTGCTTCAAGAACCACTACGCACAGACGTATGCAAGACATGGGTTTCAGCTGTCGCATTCCTTGTGTCAAGCCACTCTTGAACAACAGACAGCGTCAGAAGCGTCTCGAGACAAAAAGGACTGGACTGCTGCTGAGTGGTCCAAAGTTATGTTCTCTGATGAAAGTAAATTTTGCATTTCCTTTGGAAATCAGGGTCCCAGAGTCTGGAGGAAGAGAGGAGAGGCACAGAATCCACATTGCTTGAGGTCCAGTGTAAAGTTTCCACAGTCAGTGATGGTTTGGGGTGCCATGTCATCTGCTGGTGTTGGTCCACTGTGTTTTCTGAGGTCCAAGGTCAACACAGCCGTATACCAGGAAGTTTTAGAGCACTTCATGCTTCCTGCTGCTGACCAACTTTATGGAGATGCAGATTTCATTTTCCAACAGGACTTGGCACCTGCACACAGTGCCAAAGCTACCAGTACCTGGTTTAAACCCCTTAACTGTCACCCCCCCTTTTTGAAAATAGACTTGAAAGTGCACTATTTAAAGTTAAATTGTTATAATTCATGAACGCTTTTGAATACAGACCTAAGGTTGGTCTCTTTTTAAAGAAGACAATCAGCAGATTATTGCAGAAGTGAAATCATTTCAAAAAATGAAAGTAAAAAAAAGTTATAAAAGTTTAAATTTACTGTAAAGAAAATTTACTGTACTATTTTTATTTTATTTTATATAAAATATTTTACAAAATAGGTTTTAATCCAAATTTGGCATAAAATTAAAGCCATATGTCTGAATAAGTTGTGTTCCAAATTTGAAGTTGATATAAAAAAAATTGAGGTTCCTATGGAATTTTGTTTAGGCGTTATACCACAAACAGCCACCGGGTGCCATCCAAACCCCATTGAAATTTTTTTAATGCATTTGTCTGTCACAAATGTCTAAATTTCTCTGTCAATATTACTCCGATCACAAAAAGACCACCAAATATGGAATTCTGAGAGTCAAAAAATACAATATGTATTTTGTCAAGATTATAAAAAGTTTTGATTCTAAAAGACCGTAACACATTGTGTAATATGACACTTGACACCACCCACTAAGGGAGAGGAGACCGCCAAAAGATTTTAAGGTCCAATTTCCATGGTAACGCAATGTCCGATTTCAAAATGGTTTTCACAGGATGAATTTTGAGGTTTTAAGCTTTCAAATGATATATAATTTATGATGATTACTAAAATATTTGATAGGGAAAAAAGATAACGGAAAAAAGAGCGCCAAGCGTCCCACAGGTGGGACGGTGACAGTTAAGGGGTTAAGGACCACGGTATCCCTGTTCTTAATTGGCCAGCAAACTTGCCTGACCTTAACCCCATAGAAAATCTATGGGGTATTGTGAAGAGGAAGATGCGATATGCCAGACCCAACAATGCAGAAGAGCTGAAGGCCACTATCAGAGCAACCTGGGCTCTCATAACACCTGAGCAGTGCCACAGACTGATCGACTCCATGCCACGCCGCATTGCTGCAGTAATTCAGGCAAAAGGAGCCCCAACTAAGTATTGAGTGCAGTACATGCTCATACTTTTCATGTTCATGCTTTTCAGTTGGCCAAGATTTCTAAAAATCCTGTCTTTGTATTGGTCTTAAGTAATATTCTAATTTTCTGAGATACTGAATTTGGGGTTTTCATTAGTTGTCAGTTATAATCATCAAAATTAAAAGAAATAAACACTTGAAATATATCAGTCTGTGTGGAATGAATGTATACATTATACAAGTTTCACTTTTTGAATGGAATTAGTGAAGTAAATCAACTTTTTGATGATATTCTAATTATATGACCAGCACCTGTATATATGATGATCATTTGTAATAAAAAAACGCTTTTGGACCCCACTGTATATTATGTATATGGCATGCAGGTAGGTACTGGACAGATTTGAGTGTAAGCTGTTTTTTTCTCTTGCAGGAAAAGGCTACAGCGCTTTTGACAGCGTATCGGGCTTCTCCTTTAGCAACACACTCACTGCTGTCTTTCCAAGATCTGCGTGCTCTTTCCTCTCACATCTGTTCAGATGAAAGCACGCTCTGCCTGGCTCTGCTGCAGCTACAGAGAGAGAAACATGTCACTGTCTCACTCCATGAAGGCGAGAAGGTGTGTTTGTGTACAAGAGCGAACCTTGTTGTAGCCACAAAGACTCTAGGGAAAGAATAAGAGTAACAATGCAGGTTATACCATTTTTCAGTGATTCCTCACTACACTACTATCAAAAAAGTGTATTTAAGTAAGTATGTATGTACTAAGTAAGTATGGAATCTAATTTCTGCTATGGGGAAATTTATTTTTTTTTCTCACAATTCTGACTTTGTTTTCTTGCAGTTCTAAGTTTATATCTCACAAAAACAGAGCTGTGAGATGTAAACGTGGAATTGCAAGGAAAAAAATATCAGAAATCTGTTTTTATATCTCACAATTCTGACCTTTTTTCTCAAAATTGCGAGTATATAAAATTTATTTGAAAAAGAATAAAAAAGGTAAAAATAAAATAAAAAAGGTAAAATTCTGAGAGAAAAAAAAAAGAGTTCTGTCTTTGCTTTGATCACAACAATCAATTACATTTCAAAAAATTTTAAAATAGGTAACTTATTTTAAATTGTACTAATATTTCATAATGTTGCTTTTTAATGTATTTTTGATCAAATGTAGATTTGGTGAGCTTAAGAGTCTTCTGTTAAAAACTTGAAATCATTTTTGAATGATTATGTATGTGTGTGTTGGTGATATCTGATACAGTCATGTTTTAACATTTCTTCTACAGTCATGTAATCAACCAATCAGAGCTGTAAATGTGTTGCTAAAATCACAGGGCGCTGATTAGTTGATTAGTATCTTTTTGCACATGTTTGTTTCAGATTGCTCAGGTCTAATTAAACTTTTGATCATGTCCATGTATAGCTGGTGAAATTTAGTCAGGCAGGCCAAGGCCGTGTGTCTCCCGTCAGCGAGGTGGACCTGGGCATCTATCAGCTCCAGCGCAGCGAGAAGCTTCTGGAGGAGAGGGTGGAGGCGTTGGGACAGGAAGCAGAAAAGTGAGCCAGTTCATCCAAATTGTATTGACGTTATTCCAGCCAGTGCCATTTCTGTGACATGATGGGTAATTACAGTGGAGCTGCAGCTAAATTATGTGTTGTCTAATGTGCAGGTGTAAGCAGCAGGCAAAATCGCTGCTTAAAGAGGGGAAGAAATCACAGGTATAAGCACACTCTGTGTGTATTGTGCCTATTATTATAGGCAAGAAATGTGTTTTCATGAATTCCCACATTTTCCTGCCACAGGCCCTGAGGTGTTTACGTGGGAGCAAGCGGGTGGAGAAGAAAGCGGATCGTCTGTTTGCTCAGCTTGAAACCGTGAAGGGGATACTGGACAGAATAGCAAACTCTCAAACCGACCGCCTGGTGAGACACACAGATGCACTGACAGTCTGCTGTGAGTGACAGCACATGCTGTTGGCCAACACCAGTGAACGTCACCCACACTTTGCCACGTCGCACTCGTATAAGCCAGCACTGTATTGCACTTTTTTTCTCGTTCACATTTTTCTGAAATTAATGTCGTCTACACCACTTAAAGCAGGAATTCCCCCAATTTTTTGTCAGCCGAAACCCTTTGAGCTAAAATATTTACTTGAAGTAAGCCCTGAGAATATTTCAGTACTGCCCAGCAGCTCTCTGATGTTGTTTAATGATCACATGACATTATGATTGCATGATAATTGATATTTTGATCGTGGTCGTGATTATTGCTTCTTTCGACTAAGCATAATCATCTGCAATATTTTCCCACAAATTGGTTATCCTGAAAATTTGTTTGTTTGGGTTTTTTTTTATTTTTTTACATTTTTGTTATCTTCCAATGATTACAAGCCTCCACAAGCATTCATGCTTAAGGGTTGCCAGATGTCAAGAGTTTAAATCCTCCAATCAGAGCTTTTCTTTTAAATAGACACATTTTTTTTGCCTAGTGTTTTACATCATCTCACCAATCTGACAACGCGTACACAGCAGAAAATGCTCTGATGATCTGAAAACACTGGCAGACATGTAAATTGGGGTTTATATCTCTATTCAAAGTGAAATACAATATTTGTTCCTTCACACAGTCGTTTGCACACTTTGCTACAAATAAATCTGGCATCAAACCTTCTCAGTGATGAACTAATAAATCTAGACATCGATCTCGACTATATTGTTTGCGATTACGGTCGGTTGCTAAATAAATGCACTTAAGCAACCTTTGTGTTACAATGCAATGTCATTTTTTCGTTGACATTTTCATGGTGTTTTTGTCTTTTTGGGACTTGACAGATGAAAAAATCACTCTAAACTCTATGGAAGAGAGCTGTGTGAACATTCTTTAAAGTCTCTATTTTGGATTTTGTTCCAAATACAAAATAGTATCATATGGGTTTGGAACAACATGAGAATGAGTAATTGATGACAGAAATTTCGTTCAGTCATTTGACACTGAAGTCGGAATAAAAAAAGAAAATTCACCCTATCAGGTTTTTAAATGCATCTATGCATATTTTCATTTTTCCACTTCCACTTTTGAGAGTTAAGGTCTCTGCACACTGAGTCCGAAATTTTCGCACGTTAAAAAATAAATACGACCTCACGTTGTGTCAATCATGTTTGCACACTGCCTCCGAAACTTTCGTCCGTCAAAAAAAAATCGGATCAGGTTCGATTTTCTGCGTTTTCGAATGCGTTGCATGCATTTTGATAGGAAAGGATGGGGAATACGAAAAAAACGCATGCGAAAATTTTGGACTCAGTGTGCAATGGCCTTAACAGCCATATCTCAAAATCCAAGTGACAAAACCAAGTCTCTGAGCTGTTTTCTTTTTCAATAATGCCACTACTTTGGTTTCATTTTGACTTTAAAGTTTGAGATCTCTTATTGACTTGTACTGGCAGTTCTGTAGCATTCAAATTTTTTTTTTTTATGTAAATGGTTTTGTTGTTGATGCACACCAAAGATGTCACAGAAAATGCTGAAGCATATACATTATGCATGGCTTAATGAAATGTTTTTATATGTGTGAACAGGTGATGCAGGCATACCAGGCAGGTGTGGCGGCTCTGAGAATCTCACTGAAGGGTGTGACTGTGGAGCGAGCAGAAAACCTGGTTGATCAGATACAGGAGGTGATTCACCAAAAATGCATTGTTTATTCTAATGTTAGTTAGAATGTAATTATACATTAAAAAAAATAAAAAAATAAAAACTTCTTAATTTTTCATTTATGCTTTTTGCACAGTTATGCGACACTCAGGATGAAATCAACCAGACTCTTGCCAGTGGGGCGCTGGATTCTGGTATACAAGTTTCACTTTATATTTTCCCCCGCATATTTTGCATGTCTCTGTTGTTTAACACACCTGATTCAGATCATCAGCTCATTAGAAGAGAGCTCTATGCATGAACTGTGTTCTGATTGACATGGTCCCTACACAGTGTTCATTGCTCCCTACTACCTGAGCAGGGGAAATCCATTGAAGTTTACTTCACTTCGGAACATTCATTCTTCAAACACAGACAAAACTTACTAGAGAAGTGACATAATATACCTCTCTAAATAAATACAATGTAAATTCACGTCTCGCACACTTTAATGCCCTTTAAATGGAACATATATACGATCGCTTTGATCTGGAATCATGGTGGAATATCCTGTGATGTCCACTTTGCAGGGCACTTGCGGTCGAATAGAACAAACATCTGAAGTGATAAGAAATACATACAAACTGTGCAGAGCGGGGAGCCGCGAGGACTGGAATTGGGAACCGCTGTTCTAGACTATATGCATTTCCCAGATATATTCTGTATATCAGCAATGTCTGAGGAACATGAGAGCTTTCATGGGTGTGGAGTAATAGGTGCAAGTCGTTTGCTATGATTGGTATTTCTGCCTTACAGGCTTCTACTGTTCATTAATGAATGACAATACCTTCACTCTTTCACAACTGAGCTGGAACAGTCTTTACCTTAAAGCTGCTTTAAAAACGAATGCTTCGTGATCTCATAGGTGAGGATTCAGAGGAGTTGGAAGAGGAGCTGAAGTCATTACTGGAGAAAACCATCCCAGATAACGACGTGCTCCCAGTGGTCCCGACGCATCCTATTTCTCCTCCAAGGAAAACGGGTATCCTGGATGCTGATTTTGTCCAGTCTCTGCCCTCCGTGCCTGATTCCAGTCTAGGCATCACAGATGAGGAGCTGGACAGAGAACTAAGCCGACTTACAGTCTCTGACACAGGTTCCTTTACGCTTTTCTAGTTATTTCTGAAATGCTTCATGCTAAAATGAATTATTTTTTTGTTTTATTTAGATTTTTTTTTTATGAATAAAATTATATTTCAGTGCCCTTTTGCTTGTAATTGTTTTCATTATTGATTATGACCTTGTGAAAACAGGCAATGTTTCTTTTATTGAGTGTTTTTCTTAGTGTTTTCTGTGTCTGCTCCTCAGCTGTGCCAAGAGGAGGTATTTCAGCTCACAGGAGGCCGGAGCCGGCACAGTGACTGACCGTTCAGCACATTCAGCCACTAAAATGGGTTATTCGCTATCCACTAAAGAAAGCCATCAGATACAGTACATGTGTGTCCTTGCATTGTAATAAGCCCTACCAAGTCTTTATGAAAAGCCCTTATTCATGTTTGTAATGGCATGTCTATTTTTGTTTTTTAAAGAAAGTTTTAAGAGTGGCCTTTTTGAGTTTATAAAGTCTGTACAATGTATTATTCTAATAAAACTACAAATTATGATGCCAAATAAACAATATTGTCTGTGTGTGTTGTTTTGAGAAGTGAGATGCTCACTCAGATGTGTCTTTGCATTATTTGTATTAGTGTTAGTATTTTTCTTTGAAGAGTATAGTATACTCAAATCTGTAGTTTTAAGTACATAGCCATATTAATAAGTTATAAACACTGACAGAAACTAAAGAAAATAGACTAGTTGTTCAAAGTTTGGAGTTGGTAAGATGTATTGTTTTTGAAAGAAGTCACATATTCCTAACAATGTTTCATTTATTTGTTAAAGAATAAATAGTCAAATAATAATATTGTGAAATAGTGTTATAATTAAAAAAAAAAAAAAAATATTCAAGTAATGGCAATTTTTTAAGATTAACTTTTTTTCCAAGGCTTTGTTAGATGCCAGTGTTTTAAATATTTTTAAATGTTATAAAATGATTAATAGTTGAAAACATTTGTTAGAATTTTAGACAAGTAATCAAATTTAATCAGTTACATTAATAAAGTAATTGAAATAGTTACACTACTTATTGCATTGTAATCTGTAATCTATTATATTTCCAACCTTCCCAACACTGCTAATAAGAATGGCTTTTGTGCTTTATTTTTTTAGGATTATATATATATATATGTGTGTGTGTGTGTGTGTGTGTGTGTGGATAACGAGAAGTTACAAGAAATTTACAACAAATTTTGCTCCAAACTATTATTTTTATACAACAAAAATATATCTTTACCAGAAATTCGAATCTTTAATTTTGTAAAATTAAATATTAGATATTCAATATCAATCCAAAACATTTGGGTAGAACCAAAGTCTCTTTAAAACAAGTCATGTCACTCGGTGGCCATCTTTGAAACGCCTCTCGGGCATCCAAGTGCAGCTCCTATCACTTTGTATGGGGACACATCAAATTCTCCAAAACTGTTCACTAAGCTTACGATAAGATTTCATATTTGAAATCACCAATGAAATCGGACAACAACTGTGTCATAAATGTTGTTTCTTTTGCTCAAATAGCGTTATAAAAAGCTTATTTCTCAGGCTAGATCAGCCAGTGCGCATGCGCAGTCCTGAGCGTGCGTCTCAGAGCGCTGACTGTTTCTATAGCAACCGGGACTTCTAACGGCAGCTGCAGTGACGCGCTGACTTTACTGATTAGCGATTGGCTCTTTCATTCAGAAGGCGGGGCTTCCTGCGACTGAGCGGCCATATTAAGCGTTGCATTTTTCCCCATTCAAAACTATACGAGTGACACGTCTTGGGTATTCTATAGTCTTTGGTAGAACTTCCAACGTGACGTCAGAGCAGCAGTGTACACGCAGCCACAAAGTTTCCGGAATTGACACGCGCATGCGCACTGACCGTTTTCACTACTGACCTGAACTGTTGCTCGGTAACTCCCGGAATTAGCGGCTTTTCTCGTCCACATTTGAACGCTCATCACTGCCAGAGGAATTAAAGGGCCATATTTATGTGTTCACAGAGAGGATTTCAATCATAGGACCACTGAATTCATAAAATACAGAGGATGGCTCTATTATTGACGCATTGGTCCCAGATGTAGCCGAACGGTGAGACACATATCCATGCGTTCATACAGATATTCATCTGGTCAGAGGATAAACACATCTGACAGCGTTTAATCAGTCAACTCTATCTCTCCAGAACCTTACAGACCTGCTTTTAACTAAAATAAGCATCCGTTTATCATCGAAACTGTTCTCGGCCTGACCAGACGTAAATTGTGGTTGCGTTTCAAAATCTAGTGAGCTGCCTACCTAGACAGCATTTAGGTCGTGTTCGATTCATTAATTATGAGACTCCTAGGCGCTTTTGAAAGCCTCGATGAATGCTGTTTCTGTAGACAACTAATTAGATCGTAATGTAAAGACAATTGTGATCTGTCGCATAGGTCTCGTGATAGACATGTGAAAATCTGTCTTAAAGTGAACTTGTGAACATTACACGTCGTACTGTCTGTGGTCATTGAGCGGTTTTTTTCCCCCCACTTCCTCATGTCAGGACGTGCCACGTCTCCTCAGCTCACCTGACCACGTGTGAAAGACCCTGATGATGATGATGATGCCTTGAAATATGACGTCATGGAGGAATACACCTGTGCAGAGAAGAAGCTGCCAGTAAACCTTTGATTCGTCCACATCACCTGTTCATCCACTCCAGCAATGGGAAGGCAAGTACAGAACTGAAGTAGTTTGAGGAAAGTGGCTTTCTCAAGTGGAAAAAGTTGATATGAAATGTGATGTATCTAATGGCAAATAAATTCTTACCTTATTTTTTATTACTTTGTTTGATGATTCTCCTGCTTGACAAACTTTTAAAGTCAACGTGAAATAAGAAGAGGTGCTTTTTGCTTTCTACAATGCACAATCCTGGTATTATTGTAAATGGTTTGTTTGTGCAGACTAGTAAAAGTTAAACAACTCTCAGACTTTAAACTCATATTTTCAAGTGAATTTCACAAGTAAAGTCTGTGGAAGCTTATAATAGCAATTTTTATCTAACAATTGTGCCAGAATTGTAAGAATTGTGAAACTCAATTATCTTATTTATTTTATTATTAGTTTATTAGTAATAGGCTTCCATAAAAATCCACCTAATTTAAATAGAATGAACAAAGTGAACAAAATCATACTTTTTGATTTCTCCTTTTTTAAGGCAAGGTTTTTTTTTAGAAAATGTATTTATTTATTTGTCTATGTAGATTGTCACTACTTGTCACTGCACTGACATTAGGATAGCTGTGTTCATTTAATAAAGCAAAAACACCATAGCCACCATATAACTGTTCTACAATTAACCACAATCTCTGCTCTTCAGTACAGTGGTAACCACAAAAACTTCAATAACAGAACTCTTCTAAATGTTTAACATAATTGAACATTAAACACTAAGGGCCTTAAATTTACTAACAGCTTGCACCAGTCTTTTGGCGTTAAATAGTACTGTCAGGATTTACTGAAGACACGCAGTGACGAATTAGCGCTGAAAAGGCGTGGACACAGTTATTTTTGCGCCTGACCTTATTGAATATGCATTTGTAGGAGTTTCCATTTCAGACGCAAAATTTATGGGAGTAGAGTATTAAAATGAATCACGCAATGTGATTTACTAATGTTTGCGCTTATCAAATTACTGGTATTTGCACCATTATTTAACGCCCCAAAAAAGCATGTTTTAAAGCAGGCAGTAATTTGCGCTGCTCTTGGTAGATTGTGATGGTCATTATGGAAATGATCTGGCTGTGTCTGTGTTTTTTAATGTGTGCGTTGTCAGTAAATCACACGCAGAATTTTCCCTCCCATCGGTGCTTTTATGGAATTGCACTCTAACGCTAATTTGCCCTGTTTAGTAAATCTGGCACTAAATGTGCGTTAATGTTTGCTGTTGTTCTGAAATCCAGTCATTTCAATTGCAATTACGCAACTATGAATTTTGTGTGAGGGTGAATGATTTCAACTAGGTCATGTGAATTCGCCACAGTGACCGATAGAAAGCTGCTTGTTTTGAAAGTGACTTCTGTGTGAGCTGTGCTTCATACATCACTGTACTGTTGACACTAGACAATTTTGCCTGCAAAATTTTACTAATGTGACAACACCTTAATGGGTCTTTTCACCTTAAAAAATAACACTTAATTTCAACATTTACTCACTCAATTCAAGTCTTGCGCAAAAAAATCCACCCATGCATTTTCAGTTAATGCAACAAAAATGATTAATGTAATCCCACCACAAATGAATTAAGTAAACTTCAATTTCGGATATTTCAGTCAACTGAACATGTTGCTTTTAGCTCATTATAATAAAGTAAATTGCACTAGAAAAAATAATTTTTGGTGCTTGTTCATATCTTTTCCTAATTTTAGCCAAGCTAAGAGGATCCAGTGACCATAGTGATAGGTTTCTCATCATTATTTTTTCCTCTCTACAGGATTAGCATCTCCTGCCTGTTTCCAGCATCCTGGCACTTCAGCCTGTCTCCGGTGGTCCTGCCGCGGTTCCTGTTGCCTTCCTTCAGGCAGCTGCTGCTGCTGGGTCTGTTGACTGGTGTGATGGGGCTGCTGTATCTGCTGCTGGTCACAGGGAAGGGCCCGTACAGCTGGTTAAGAGAGGACAGACACATCCACACGTATAACACCTATCAGTTCTCATCACTTCTCTTATTTCGATTACGCATCTTAGCAAATCTAATCATCCTGATTGATGTGTCTCCACTAGACGGTTGGGCCGGGTGCCGGATATGGAGGCCACGGACACCAATAACCCCAACCTGAACTACGGGCTGGTGGTGGACTGTGGCAGCAGTGGCTCCCGTGTGTTCGTGTACACCTGGCCTCGGCACAACGGTAACCCGCATGAACTCCTCGACATCAAACAGATGCGAGACAAGCACAGGAAGCCTGTAGTGATGAAGATCAAGCCAGGTCAGTATGGGAAATATTAATGAACAGAAGCTTGGAGTTGGCTGGGTTGACAATATTGATTTCCTTACAATACTTAGGTATGGGTTTGAGTAAAATCTTAATATTTGTTTTATTCTATAAAGGTCTGATAACTTTTCTTCCAAACTTTAAAATATCAAATATACTATAAAATATTGTCATTTAGAGCATTTTTTTTCCAGAAAATGACAATTGACAAAAAATAACAAATGCTTTGAAAATCAGGGTTATTCAGGGTCAAAATGATTGAAAATCAGGGTTATTCCACCAAATGTTCATTTCTTAACTCTTCTAAAGTTAAAATGTTATTGTGTTGTCTAAAAATGAATACAAACATGTCTGAAAACATGGCATCTTTTTTGTTATTTTGCTATTTTGTCATTTAATTCAAAAAAATATATAAAATTAGAAGAAATGTCTCGTCATCAGTAGTTTACAGAATAAAATAAATTACGTTTTACTCAAACACATAACTATAAATCGAAAATCCAGAGAAACTGAGAATTTTCAAGTGGTCTCTTAATTTTTTTTTTTTCCAGAGCTGTATGTTTGAATAAATCCATCATGAATACAAGTTTTTATGACAGCCACTATTGAAATATTTCAAATATTTTTATATTTCAAAAATGAATTGGAGTAGAAACCTATTTATATCATTATAAAGATATTATTGAAAATGAAAACAACTACTACATTTTAAATTTAAATATGTACTGTACCTGATATATATCCAAATGAATTAGTCTATTGAATTGAATCAAATCAAGTGCTTGTGAATCGAATCATGAAATTTGTGCCAATACACAGCCTTACAAGTAACCCTAGTTTCTGTCTGCTCAGGTATCTCAGAGTACGCGTCCACACCAGACAAGGCCAGCGACTACATCAGCCCTCTGCTGAGCTTTGCTGCTCAGCACATCCCTAAGAACAAGCACCAGGAAACGCCTCTCTACATCCTGTGCACCGCAGGAATGAGAGTCCTGCCTGAAAGGTGTCTGATCACACATTCACACAAATACAAACCTCATATTAGCTGCATGCTGTGAGAAAGCATGTGCTAAGATTGTGTTTGTTTGCAGCCAACAGGAGGCCCTGCTGGAGGATTTGCGGACTGACATTCCTGTAAATTTCAACTTCCTGTTCTCTGACTCCCATGTGGAAGTTATCTCAGGCAAACAGGAAGGTAAGACCCACCTCTGAACCTCTTGTAGACCACCTCTAGAGTCATCAGTTCAGAAATGCAGGGGTGCCCAAATCTACACTATATCTCTTATGGTCATCAAGGCTGCATTTATTTGATCACAAATCCAACAAAAACAGTAATATTGTGAAATATTATTACAATTTAAAACAACTGTTTTCTTTGTGAATATATTTTAAAACATAATTTATTCCTGTGATGCAAAGCTGAATTTTCAGCATCATTACTCCAGTCTTCAGTGTCACGTGATACTTCAGAAATCATTCTAATATGATGATTTACTGCTCAAGAGACATTTCTTATAAATATCAATGTGGAAAACAGTTGTTCTGCTTAATATTTTTAAGAAAACAGTGATGCATTTTTTCCAGGATTGTTTGTTGAATAAGTTCAAAACAGCAGTTTTTTGGTAACATTACAAGTGTCTTTACTGTGACTTTGGATGAATTTGATGAATCTGAAAAGCTGAATTCAGTGGATTTTAATGTATTTATTTATTTTTTTTGCAGGAGTATATGCATGGATAGGTATCAACTTTGTTCTGGGACGATTCAATCATGTTGAGGATGGTAAGTGATTTTGTGCTATTTTCTTTCTCAAAAAAAATATACAGCCCCTACAAAAGTTGCTTTTCCTCTACACTTTAATTTCTCTGTTTTATTTTATTTTTTTAATTGTATTTCCTGTGCTCTCAGAACATGAGGCAGTGGTGGAGGTGCAGGTTCCTGGCAGTGACCAGCAGGAGACGCTGGTGCGCAAGCGTACGGCTGGCGTATTGGACATGGGTGGCGTCTCCACTCAGATCGCATACGAAGTGCCCAAAACTGTAAGCTTTGCTTCTCCACAACAGGTTATTATCTATGAAAATTTCCCGTATTTTTGAAAGCTGAAAGTTTGGCTTTGTCATTCTCATTCTCTCATTCTTGTTCTCCTGGTACTCTGTGGTCCTTGGCCCAGTGCAGTACAAGGCCATGGTGAATTTGCTGAACTGATGACTTGGACTGAGATAAGCCTGCTGCATGCCCATATAGCAGCATGGCGCTTAAGCTCTAAGAACAATACTAATCGCTTTTCAACAGTCATTTTTTAAAAGGGACCATATTCAGAATTTTTTTTCTTCTCCTGAAGTCCTCAGTGAAGGTTTCTTACCCCAAAAATGTTATACAACACACCCTCATTGCACTTTGTAACTCTTTTGTGTTGGTAAATTGGTGGTGTATTCATATTCAGTCTTATTCGGTTTAAATTGTACAGTCACATTCAGGCTAATTTGTACGATCTAATTCGTACAATCTTATTCAGATAAATTTAATTTGTACGATCTTATTCTGACTAATTCATACAGCCTCATTCGGATTAATTCATACAATCTCATTTGAACTAATTTGTACAGTCTCATTTAGACTAATTTATAAAGTCTCATTTGGATTAATTTGCACAGTCCATTTATACTAAATCATACAGTCTCATTTGAACTAATTCGTACAGTCTCATGCGGATTAATTCATATAGTCTCATTCGGACTAATTCGTATGATTTTATTCTGACTAATTTGTAAAGTCTCATTCACTCTCATTTGAAGTAATTCGTACAGTCTCATTCGGATTAGTTCATACAGTCTCATTCGAACTAATTGCTAGTTTAATTCGGATTAAATCGAACAATCGCATTTGGACTACTTCATACGATCACAATCGTGGTTAATTCATATGATTTTATTAGAATAATTCATATGATCTAGTTCATACCCTTTTGGATTAATTTAATTTGCACAATTTCATTCAGATTAATTTGTATGATTTCATTCGAACTATTCCATACGATCACATTCAGGCTAATTCGTACAATCTCATCGAACTAAATACAGTCTTATTCAGACTAATTTGTACAGTCGCATTCGGACTAATTTGTTTGATCTCATTCAGGCTAATTTGTACGAGCTCCTACATAATAATTCATACAATCTCCTTTGTAGAGTCTCATTCCTACTATTTTTTGCAATCTGCTTGCTTCTCACACACGGTTAGGTTTGGTGGTGGACCTTCATGCATAGTTTTTTTTCCTAAAAATCTCATGTTTTCATGTGAAGCTGTATGATTTTTTTTCCACGTGAATTCTGCTCCAATTCACTAAAATGTAAAAGTTGAATTGTCTCATGTGGTTTTTTTTTTTTTTTTTTTTTTTTCCATAAGACCATTTCTTTCCTCTCTGACCCTCAGAATTAATCAGATCTACTTTTATGAATGATATGGCCCCTTTAAACAATATTTGATTATTTAATTGAATCCCAGTAATTTAGGGTGTCATAATCTAATATTAGCAATCCATGAATTTGGGGTGTGTGTGTGTGCGCATGCACAGATTGTTTGTTTTTTCTGAATAAAATAATTGACTTAATTCTGTATGTCTAGTTGTTTTAGAGGAAAACTCCTCAGAACAAATCCTGATGGCCTCTAATCTGACATAACAGGATGCTGCTGGAATGAAACGCAATCAGAATGAAGTGTTCAGTGTTTTCATGTTCTTTAGTACTTTTCTACATTAGAGCTTGTGAGCTATTAAAGGAATGTTCTCGATCAACACGTTGAGCTCAGTGAACCGCACCTGTGCTGTCGATTACCACTGAATATCTTTTTTTTTTTTTTTTTTTTTTTTAAGAATGAATATAAACGCTTATAAACAAATGTGAGCTGCACATTTCTGTTTTTAAGCCCTTTAGATTGTCTTGCCCCATAGACTTCCATTGTAAGTGCATTGTTCTAAATGTTCATTTTTACAGAGGGATGAGTCACTAGTTTTCTATGGTAATCAATAACATGCCACAGATGCTTTTGATAGCGCTCAACTCGTTCTGAACTCCGAACATTGCTTTTTAATGTCATTGTACAAATACGATGCTGCTTCTCACTTCACTTGCTTTGCTGCTTCTGTGTTTAAAGAAACATGCAATTATTCCACTCTTCAGAGTAGATCTGTAGATCTGTATTTTTAGAAGATGCTCCAAATGTTGCCCTGAAGGAACCTCTGTTAACATCTGTCTTCCACAGCTGTCTTATATTTCTGTCTGTGTTTTGCTGTGTGCTACCAGGAAGAGATAGCCAAGAATTTGCTGGCAGAGTTTAACCTGGGCTGTGACGCTCACAGAACAGAACACGTGTACCGTGTTTACGTCTCCACATTTTTGGGTTTCGGTGGAAATGCGGCCCGCCAGAGATATGAGGAAAACCTCATTAGCTCCACACAAATCCAAAACAAGTAAGATCAAATATTTGTTGAACATGAGCTAGGCAATGTACACTGCTGTTTAAAAGTTTGGGGTTTTACTTTTTTTTTTTTTTTTTTTTTAATATATATATATATATATATATATATATATAAATTGATATTTTTATTCATCAAGGATGCATTAAATTGATCAAAAGTGACAGTAAACATTTATAATGTTACAAAAGATTTCTAAATATTGTTCTTTTGATCAAAGAATAAAATGTATTACGGCCTCCACAAAAATATTAAGCAGCACAACTGTTTTCAACATGGATAATTAAAAAAATGTTTATTGAGCATCAAATGAGCATTTTAGAATGATTTCTGAAGGATCATGTGACACTGAAGACTGGAGTAATGATGCTGAAAATTCAGCTTTGCATCACAGTAAAAAAAAAAAAAAAAAAAAAAAGTTTTATGTTAGCATTATATATACAGTATTTATATAGATTGTATGTATTTAATATGTGTATTTAATATAGGTTTTATATTCATATTATAAAATTTATTCAAATAAGAAATATTTTTAATAAATGGAATATTTCGAAGCGTGACAAAATATTTCACAGTGTCAAATAAATTCAACCTTCTTTAGCATAAGAGATTTTAAAAAAGTTAAATAAATAAACATGAAAAAAATCTTACGAAGTAATGTTAAAATAATAACTTATGTTGTTTTAGCATTCTGATTATATTCAGTATCTCTGTGGTTTATAGCGAAGTGCACTGTTTTCCACCAGTATTTTTTTTTTATAAAAAATATTTTATATGCACCCATATACATTTTGAAATGCCAATATTTACTAATATATTTTTATTTATTTATTTATTTATTTATTTTTTAATTAACAATGCCATGTGCTGTCTTTCTTGAACACTAAGGACCAGATTTGCTAAACAGGGCAAATTAGCGTTAGAGCGCAATTCCATAAAAGCGCCGATGGGAGGGGGAAATCTGCGTGTGATTTACTGACAATGCACACATTAAAAAACACAGACGCAGCCAGATCACAGAGCTTTTTTGGGAGTTAAATAATGGCGCAAATACCAGTAATTTGACCAGCGCAACGTTAGTAAACCGTGTTGAGTGATTCATTTGAATACTCTCCTCCCATAAATTTTGCATCTGAAAGGGAAACTCATGCAAATGCATATTCAATAAGGTCAGGCGCAAAAAAAACCTGTCCACGCCTTTTCAGCGCTAATTCTTCACTGCGCGTCTTTAGTAAATCCTGACAGTATTGTTTTAATAGCAAAAGGCAGTTTGTGCTGATGCAAGCTGTTAGTAAATCTGGCCCTAAGTGGTAAAATACTTTATGATATTGACGTTTAAATGAATTACTAAAATGTCTTTATTTTAACACTTTCATTCATGAAATAAGTCTAACTAGTTGTGGAAAACTTAATGGCCAAATTAAAAGCGCATTAAGATCATCAAAGTATTTATAATGACAGATAATTATATTTTACAAACATATTGTGAATATTTTGTCACACAAAATTCCTTGGAAAGTTTTCATTGATCACTTCTGTCTCATGCTCTTGTCTCTAGGCTGCTGGGTCAGCATCAAGGAGAGAGCACAGACTCGCCCATCCTCGACCCCTGTCTGCCAGCTGACCTCCAGGATGAGGTGGGTCCTCAGGACCAGAGGGTGCACCTGCGTGGCACTGGAGACTTCGACCGCTGCCGTCTGCTGCTCCAGCCGTTCCTCAACCGCACCAACGACACCAACACATCTCTGAACGGAGTCTACCAGCCGCCCATCGACTTCACCAACAGCCAGTTCTACGGCTTCTCTGAGTTCTACTACTGTACTGAAGATGTCCTGCGCATGGGAGGAGACTACAACTCCACCAAATATTCCAGCTCTGCTAAGGTACACTGACATTTTACCATATGTTCATGCTGCTCCTCCTCTGTAGAATCAATGCACACTGTGGCTGTCAAGCTCCAAAAAGAGAGGTCACTTGTGTCGTATGGAAAAGAGCAGTAGGAACATTCTTCAAAATTTCTCTTTTTGTGATGCATAAAAGATTAGAAGAATGAAACAAGATTTTTGTTACAGCAAATGTTTCAGAAAAAAAGCTTCAAAAAAAGTTTTGTTCAAGTAATTTTGACACAGGATATAACAACTTCCTCTCAAAAATTGATGTTTTTGTACTTTTCTGGGGGATTTTTGTCCTACCATGTGGTGTTTCTAGTCAAAAATGACCAGCCTGCAAAAATTGCTCATTATCACGCTATTACTGACCTTATCCATTTAATTTCAGAGTTACTGTGCCACCCAGTGGAAGACTTTGA
This sequence comes from Tor tambroides, assembly GCA_021397915.2. Classification (NCBI taxonomy): domain Eukaryota; kingdom Metazoa; phylum Chordata; class Actinopteri; order Cypriniformes; family Cyprinidae; genus Tor; species Tor tambroides. Next base: position 40,782 of record JAFVLL020044132.1, on the reverse strand, counting down.
AAGAGCGGTTTGATCGAGGACTTTACGCCTCACATGCTGATCAACATAGGTTGAAGTAAGTTTAAAATACAAAAACCTCCATTAAGGCAGGATTGATTGATTTTTCTCTTGAGTACAAAGGTGTATGGTAGAAAATGATACAACAACAGTTTGTACATAATATAGTGTCATAATATATGATCAGTTTGGAGAAATGTATAAACGGGCTGCTCCTCTCCTCCTGCAGGTATCAGTGCTTTAAGTCTGCGTGGATGTATGAGGTGCTCCACTCAGGGTTTGTGTTTCCAGCGGCCTACGAGAATCTCAGGACGGCCCTGCTGGTGTACGACAAAGAAGTGCAGTGGACACTAGGAGCCATTTTGTACCGCACACGTTTTCTACCTCTAAGGTACATGCATACACACACCAACTTGTTTTTTTTTTGAGCCCTTTTTCTTTTTTTTTTAATGTAATTTTTCTTATTATTATTATTATTATTATTTATTTTTTTCTCTGTATTTTTTCAATACTTTAGCTACTAACCTTGGGGTTATCGTTTAAAGGGTCTTTTTTTTTTTTTACTTTTTTATTACGCAAGGACACATTAAGTTGATCAAAAGTGACTTTTATAAAGATTACAAAGGTTACAAAAATTCTATTTCAAAAACTTTCTATTCATCAGAGTATCCTGAAAAAAATGTGTAGTAGTTTCCACAAAAATGTAAAGTGGCTCAACTGTTTTTAACATTGATAATAAGAAGAAATGTTTCTTGAGTAGCAAATCAGCATGTATTATGATTTCTGAAGGATCATGTGACTCTGAAGACTGGAATAATGATGCTGAAAAAAACAGCTTTGCATCACAAGAATAAATTACATTTTAAAAAATATATTGACATAGAACACAGTTATTTCAGATTATAATATTTCATAATATTTCTGTTTTTGATCAAGTAAATGCTGCCTTTTTGAACAGTAGTGTAAACTGACTTGACAAGTCTTATTCCAATTCCAAATAAGTCCAAAAATAATCATTTTGTATTTTTTTTTTTTCCACTTTCCAGTACTTTTTTTGCAACTTTTAATAAACTTTAAGAACTTTTTTTTTTTTAAATAATAGCCAACCAATTTTCTAAACATTTAATTTTTATGATTTATAACACATTTGCCCTGTAAATGAGCATCTTGCAACTGTCATTTACCAGAAGTGGCATTTTGCTGATATGAGCTCAGTGTCTCACAGACATGCAATTTTACATTTTTGCTGCTTGATAATATTGCACACAATTGTTTTTAGTTGGATTTTATAGCACATTTTATTTTATAAAATGGCAGCCTAACAAATGTCATATTAATAACCATATTAACACAAAAACTCGCATTAAAACAAAATGTTAACATTTTTTATTTTGTACACTACCAGTCAAAAGTTTTTAAACAGTAAGATATTTAATGTTTTTTAAAGAAGTCTCTTCTGCTCACCAAGCCTGCACTTTTATTTCTTCCGAAGTACAGCAAAAACAGTAAAATTTTGAAAAATTTTTACTATTTAAAACAACTGTTTTCTATTTGAATATACATTAAAATGGAATTTATTCCTGTGATTTTAAAAGCTGAATTTCCAGCATCATTACTCCAGTCTTCAGTGTCACATGATCCTGCAGAAATCATTCTAATATTCCGATTTGCTGCTCAAAAAACATTTATGTTGAAAACAGAGTGGAATTTTTTTTTTCAGGTTTCTTTGATGAATAGAAAGTTCAACAGCATTTATCTGAAATAGAAAACTTTTGTAACATTATAAATTACTTTATCTCACTTTTGATTAATTTAAAGCATCCTTGCTAAATAAAAGTATTCATTTCTATAATCCCCCCCCCCCCCTTCAAAAAAAATTATACTGACACAGCATATTAGAATGATTTCTGAAGGATCATGTGACACTGAAGACTGGAGTAATGATGCTGGAAATTCAGCTTTGCATCACAGGAATAAATTACATTTTACAGTATATTCACATAGAAAACAGTTATTTTAAATAGTAAAAAAAAAATCAAAATTGTACTGTTTTGCTGTACTTTGGATCAAATAAATGCAGACTTGGTGAGCAGAAGAGACTTCTTTTAAAAAAAAAACCGTTAAAAATCTTACTGTTCAAAAACTTTTGAATGGTAGTGTATATATTTAGTTAAATAATGCCTAGTTATTTGAAAATGTAATACCAAAAAAAAATCTTTGTTTTGTGAACATTTGTGACATGTTTTCTTGTGTTTTGATTTGTCAGGGACATCCAGCAGGAGAGTCTGAAGGGCTCTCACTCTCACTGGCATCACAGCTTCTCCTTCATGAACAACCACTATCTGTTCCTGGCCTGTTTTCTGGTGGTGGTGTTGTCCATCCTCCTCTACCTGCTCCGTCTGAGACGCATACACAACCGCTCCGCACTCCTGCGCGGTGCCTCTGCTTCCGTCCAGTGGCTGGAGGAGGGCCTGGGCTCACCAGACCTCCCTGTTACCCTATAGGGCCTGGACCCTGTCAATCAAACAACTGGCCAATCACTGGAGGAGAAAGTGCTTTGGTTTTAAAACACTTTTGCATCCTATCAAGTCCCTCTCTTACAATCGTCACGTCAGCCTCTCACTGGCCAGTTTGCATTTTCACAGAATAATTTGCAAGGGATTCTACATGACATTTGCAGCCAAGGCCAGTCAAGCTTTAGTTTAATGTGAAGATTGCAGCTCTGGAATGGACCGTATGGCTGCCTCTGATCAGCTGTGATGTTTAGTTGTTTATTTATTAATTGTCTGAGGAACGCTGTGGCTGCCTTTTCATTTTCAGTGTCACTATCAATGTGACTTGAGTATGGTTTATATATGTGTCCCCAATTTGGATACTCCATAGTCTAGACAAGCTTCTGCCGGCTGTTGCCTCGACTCAAGACTGTACGCATAATTGAACATTTATTAAAGAGAAACAGAGTGAGATTCATTTTGAAAAATGAATATTAAATGTTTTTACCACCAAAACTTTTTTTTTTTTTTTGTCCAATACAATAGAAACTCATGTCTTGGAATTTTTTCTTGGGATTTTTTTTAGACACTGAAGTTGGACTGCGCTGATATCGTGGTAGAGAGCAAAACCATTTTGAAATTCCTTTAAAATGTAAAAACACCAGCCATGTTTAGAAAGTTGTGGTAAATTTCTAAAACAATTCAAGTTCACTTTTTAAAACACCTTTCCATGAATTATAAAGAACAGCACTCCATGGAGGAATTTTGAGAGAGAAAATGGCTCTTATTATTATTTTTCTTGTTAAAGGTAGTTCGATGGAAAATATTAGTGTTACAGTGTCAGAATTACTGCTTTATCATTGGTACTGCTTATTGCTTGTCTGTGAGTGTATGTATGATCGTGAGCATGTGTATGTATGCGCACCTTTTTTATTTTTATTTTTTAAATGCCACCACCTATCATTTCTATGACTTCACATTGAGGTAGAGCTGTAAATGTTGTTATTTAAACTTGTAGAGCTCTATGATGAGAATCAGTGCAATATATTTCAGGGTTAAAATCACATCTTCGCGTGTCAGAATTCCAGATTTTAATTTATAAGTTCACCCAAAAATAAATTGTCACGTTCATCTAAACCCATATGACCACTTCTGTTGATGACTAAAAAATTATTCTGACAAGTCACTTGTCTGCATGCAGTTTCTTTGACTTAGGATCAAGTTTTAAAAAGCACCATTAAAAAAACCATTGCACATATGATTTGTGTACTATATTCAAAGTATTCTGAAGCCAAACAATAGCTTTGTGTGAGAAACAATAATATGACTTCAGAATAAAGTGCACAAGTTGAATGGGAAGTTTGAGACTTCTGTGGTGCTTTGACAGTCACAGTCCTCATTCATTGAAAATAACTAGTATATTTTTTTGCGTTCCATAGAAAGAAAATCTGATGAGTTTGGAACATGAGAATGAGAATTATCACTTAAAGAGACAGTTCACTCAAAAATGAAAATTCTGTCATTTACTCACCCTTAAGTTGTTTCAACCTTGTATGAGTTTTTCTCCTGCTAAACACACACACACACACACACACAAAAAAATGGCATCTGAATGCCATTTGGGATTGAAATGGTGTTCACTGCCCTGATTGAATGTGCAGGTCCATGTATTTTAGTGCAAATTCTCAATACCTTGTTTTACTCAAAGAAAACCTCTCTGATGTGAGGTTGTTGTTCACGTCTCTCATTGGAGAGTCAGTCACTGCTGTACACTGTTGGTGTTTGTCAAGCACAGGTACCATATTCACACAAACTGTTAAACAAGTTTGCACGCAAAACATCAGTTCCTTCAGTATTGCTGTTGTCAAAGATAAAGAGAAATGAAGAATTAAAGAGGTGTTTGGTGTTTTTTTCCCCCCCTCTTAATGGTGCTCGCTAAAGTGAAGAACTCACAGAGGTGTACTGAAAGAGGGACTCTTGACTAAGCGTTGAGTTCTTCACGATCAAGAGGACTTAGTGTCAGTGGTTTATTTACGATGTCCTCTGGACAGAGAGGTTAAACCCTTCTCGTTTTCACTTCTCTCAGAGCTGTAAAGAGTGACTGACCCCTGTTTTCTCATTCTTATGTTACAAAACAAACCTGAGAAGATGTTAAATGGCTGACCATGTGGTCTTCAGCTGTCCGAGGCAACTACACTTATGGAAACATTAGGTTTGTTAGTTTCTGTGATTAAAAAAAAAAATAATAACATGTTGTAGGACCTTAAGTCAGTACAGCCTATTGAACGAACTATCCCTCATAGCTGCGTTTTTATTTGTTAAAAATTTAAATATGGTATCTACCAACACACTCTCATGGTGAACTGTTGGTGGTGAATTCACATCAATTCAGACATCTCATTTGTATGTTTTTTGAACAATCTGCTTATGCATCACTGAGTGTTGGGGGTGGATACTGTAGACATCCAATAAAAATCATACCACTACTTTTTTGTAAAAAAAAAAAAAAAAGTAAAATAAAATGACTGAAACTTAGACTAAAATTTAAAAGAAAATTAAAAATACTTAGAAATAAAAGTTAATTAAAAGTACGACTAAATACTACAATAAATAATACTAAAATAACACTGCTTGTTATGCAAATACCGCCATCACTGAAAACGGCGTACAATTTAGCAGCCGATATATGTGATAGAAGCAAACACCAAAAGCTCAAACTTAAAAAATAAGTCAAAAATCTGAATGACTAAAAATAGATATGTTATTGTAATCTCAAACTACTTTTTTAAAGGGCATGTTTTCTGACTTTACGGATAAATACAGTGAATTTATAATACTTTTTTATTCTTGCACTTGAAGTATGAAAGATGAGAAGTTAAACTTCTGGAAGCATTTATAAATGTCATTAATGCATTTGATGTAAATATATGTTTAGATTCACATTTATATTAAAATGTAATTTATTCATGTGATGCAAAGCTGAATTTTCAGCATCATTACTCCAGTCTTCAGTGTCACACGATCCTTCAGAAATCATTCTAATATGCTGATTTCTGATTATCAGTGTTGAAAACAGCTGCTTAATATTTTATGTGGAAACTGTGATACATTTTTATTCAGGATTCTTTGACAAATAGAAAGTTTAAAAGAGCAGCATTTGCAGTGTTTAAAACAGAATCTTTTATATTATTATAAATGTTGAATATATGAATGAAAATTATCACCAGGTCCCTGCATTTTATAATTGTATCCTTCCTCTCCAGCAATATTCTTTATAATGAAGTGCATAATGAAGAGCAATCAGTGGGAATGCAGTCTGACTCCGGCTCCCATTTCATCCTGGGAAGAGGACACTGCTGGTGAAAGAGACAAAAGATCTGTGCAGCGTTTCCATGATAACATTGTTCTTTATAAACACATTCATTCTGAGAATAAATGAACTGACTTTAATTATGTATACAGACAAACTTTATTTAGCGAAACATGCATTAACTATTACTATTAAACAATGAACCCTAAAGCCGGCTGTATTTAGATACTTTCAAATCATGTGACATGACTTGTCAACAAATAAACAGCTTTGCTAAATATTTAGCTGTTCAGGAATCTTTATATTGGGTGTTTCTTAACCCATTTGTCTGTAATCCATTTGTCTGGCCTGTCTGTGTGACTGAAGGTCACGAATTGGCCTAAGGTGACAGAATTAGTTGTGAAGCAAGTCGTTGATCTAAACGGACTAAGTGTAAGTTTGGCAGACGGAGACACACACTGTCAGCAGCATGAATCAGCAGCGCTCTGAGAAACACAATACACTCACTGTTGAGCTGCAGCTAAACATGGCTGCTGCCACTGTTACCACTGTCGAGTCTTTTATTAAGAAATCAAACTGCCTCATACCATTAAGATTTTCATGTTAAAAAAATCTGATGACTATGTATATGTTATGTGCTTTGTCTTTTATTTACTTATACTACCGTTGTGTGTAATTTTTTAAAAAAAGAAATAAATAATAGTTATTCAGGAAAGATGCATTAAATCAAAAGTTACAGTAAAGACATTTCACATTAATATATATATATATATATATATATATATATATATATACTACCATTCAAAGGTTTTAGATCAGTAAGACTTGTAATGTTTTTTAAAGAAGTCTCTTATGCTCATCAAGGCTGCATTTATTTGATCAAAAATACAGTAAAAAACAGCAATCTTGCAAAATGTTATTACAATATAAAATAATGGTTTCTATTTTAATATACTTTAAAGAATAATTTATTTCTGTGATGCAAAGCTGAAATTCCATCAGCCATTCCTCCAGTCTAAAGTGTCACATGATCCTTCAGAAATCATTCTAATATGCTGATTTATTTTTAGAATTATCAATGTTGGCAACAGTTGTGCTGACAAATATTTTTTGGAAACTGCGATACTTTTTTCAGGATTCTTTGATGAATAAAAAGTTAAAAACAACAGCATTTATTCAAAATATAAATCTTTCCTAACAATATAAATCTTTGCTATCACTTCTTATCAATTTAACTCATCCTTGCTGAATAAAAGAAAAAAGAAAGAATAAAAATTTACTGACCCCAAACTTTTGAACAGTAGTGTATATAGTTAGAAAATATTTCTATTATAAATAAATGCTCTTCTTTTTAACTTTTTATTCATCAAAGAATCCTGAAAAAAAGTATCACAGGTTCCAAAAAAATATTAAGCAGCTCAACAGTTTCCAGCACTGATAATAAATCAGCATATTAGAATGATTTCTGAAGGATCATGTGACACTTTAGACTGGAGTAACGGCTGATGGAAATTCAGCTTTGAATCACAGAAATAAATTATACTTTAAAGTATATTAAAATAGAAACCATTATTTTATATTGTAATAACATTTTGCAAGATTACTGTTTTTTTCTGTTTTTTTGATCAAATAAATGCAGCCTTGATGAGCAGAAGAGACTTTAAAAAACATTACAATTCTTACTGATCTAAAACTTTTGAATGGTAGTGTGTGTGTATATATATATATATATATATATATATATAATTAAAATAAAAGATATACGTTTGAGCTTTCTATTCGTCAAAGAATCCTGAAAAAAATGTGTTTTGAATCACAGGAATAATTTACATTTTAAAATATGTTCACATAGAAAACCATTATTTGACACTGTAATAATATTTCACAATATTACTGCTTTTACTGTATTTTTTGAAAACGTTAAAAAACAGCTTTCAAAAACACCCAACTCCAAACCTGTCACTGGTGTATTGTATGTATTAAATGGTATTTTAGGACGCACATCAGGCCTGAACTGAAATGAGCACAAATGTACAGTTTGAACATTTAGTAACTTCTGTCCATCTAGGGAAATTCCCCAAAAGTTTATCTTATACAAGATATTTTAAGAAATGTAGTTTCCGATTAGTAATGCCCAAACCACGATGATCAAGCGCTGCCTGTGACATAATGAATCAGAAAATCCTGGAAAATATAATTATCTATGAGAGAATTGTGTTATTTAGTCTTTTTGTGGGGTTTAGTTTTTAAGAGCTAAACAATGAAACGTTTTAAAGAGGATGTTTGAATAACAGTAGCTAACTTACACCACTGGGTAAGAAGTCGATTAACAGGGTGTTTCTTCAACCAGGAGCATCTTCAGCCCCGTAGTAAAAAGCTGTAAACCATTTTAATAAAAATAAACCACTGACACAAAATGCTCCTTACTATTAGTAAAAGGTTAACATTCCATACAGTACAAGTTATATTTCAATGGACTATCAGTGGGATTTAGTAGAGTCTCTCTCTCTCTAGCACCATTTACAGTTTAAGAAAGCACTTGGAATGAGATTGAACAAGAAGTGTGTACTTTTCTTATTTCAGATGTTTGTGTTTCTCAAAAGCATCTTTTTAGAGACATGATTCATTGAGGAATGCAACTTAATTGCTGAAGGAATAGATATGCTTTGGGGAAATTAAATTTTGACTTTAGAATAGTTCTTTTAAATATAGCAATTATGTTGATGAATCATTTGATCCCACTGTACAGTACATGAAGCTACGAATTAGTTATGTTATTATTTAAAGATTTGTCACCATTGTTTTATTAATCTGTTGTTGTGCTTTAAATAAGTACACTTATTTTGATGTGTTGACTAAATTACTAAGGCACTTGTAAAGTACTTGATCATTTTAACTGTAGTGTTATTCAATATTACATTTTCATAACATTTAATATTACATTTCAAATTAAGAAGTTAAAGATGTACTTAAGTCATACTATAATAATTTATTTGTAAATAACATGCAGTTAGGTGTCTGAAACCATGACATTCAGTTCACACAAGTATTTTCTGTTAAAGTGTTATATTTATGTAATAAGTACTCTTTTTAAAAGTATGCTGAAGTGTAATTCTTTTTCACAACGGCAGACAGTTCACATGTGGACTACATGTACTGGTTTTTCTTGTTTCAATTTTGTAATAGGCAACAGAGTTGTATAGTTGTGAAATTAACCCTTCTTTTAGATTTACTTGTCCCAAATCATCTATAATCAGGAGTGAGCTTGATGTGAAACATTTCTTTAACTATTGGAATTTCCAACCAAACCAACAGTCAGCATCAAAAATGATTTCTCCCCCAACTTCAAAAGTTTTGATAACTGATTTTTGCAATTCCTGAACTGTTAAACATTTTCCATGGTAAGGGTGACACTTCAGAAGTAATTGTGAATAAAGAAAGTGTGTCTGAGACTAAAGTTATTATCATATCAAGTGAAACCATCTCAGACGCAGGCGTTTCTGGTGCCGCCCTCTCGCTCCTCCTTACAGAGCTCTTCTACAGAGTCATTAAGCCTGGCACCCATACACCACATCTCTAAGTGAAATTCAAACTTCTTGGTAGACACAAGATACAGAGCCACAGAGCCTCATGATAAATTATTCAATGAGTCTATTCAAATACAGAAGTCCTGCATATGTACTGTACACACAAAACATATGGAAAGGACGTAAGGTGACCCATACTCGGAATTTGTGCTCTGCATGTAACTCATCCAAGTGCACACACACAGCAGTGAGTAGTGAACAAACACGCACACACACCATGAACACACACCCGGAGCAGTGGGCAGCCAATGCTGCAGCGCCCGGGGAGCAGTTGGGGGTTCGGTGCCTCGCTCAAGGGTCTCACCTCAGTCGTGGTATTGAGGGTGGAGAGAGCGCTAGATATTCACTCCTTCCACCTACAATCCCTGCTGGACCTGAGACTCGAACCCACGACCTTCGGGTTATAAGTCTAACTCTCTATCCATTAGGCCATGACTGCCCATGCATATGCATCCAACCACAATCGGAGGAAGTCTGTGAAACTGGTTTGATACACTGTGTCTCAGAGTCCAAATGCCCTGCTTGTTTAGTATGTTTTCTCTCTCAGGCAGTGGCTGAATCATATGATCTGCTCACATGGGCTGTGATATGAGCTAATGAAGCTCATGCCATGGTAGAAGTTATGTGTGTAGATGTGATGGCTCAAAAATGTTATTTAACTCACATTGCAAAGTTGATCATTTGATACGTCACAGGGGTAGAAAAGCATTAGGCCCTGCGACTAATCATTCTACCTTATTTTGAGAAAAAAGTGCTCTTAATTGTACTGAATGTGCGCTTAGTGTACTTCAAATCTTAAAAGTATATTTAAAAACTGTATTTGCAGATAATATAATATTAATAAAATAAAAGGTCACTTAAGTGTACATAAAGAGAGTTCACTTGCATGTGTTTCTTAACACACTTGAGTACACGTTTAAAAAGTGTATGTTTTGATGTGCTGACTAACATATTAAAGCACATATAAAGTACTTATAATAATTCATCAGGATTATGAAATTACATACAGGCTAAATATAAAAAAAAACACTCTTAAGTTCAGCTATTTGCATTTAATTGTAATAACATGCAATTAAGTGTCCAGAAACATTACATTCAGTTTGCACTTAAGTCTGTTCTTTTAAAGTATATTATTTCCAAAATAAGTACTCTTTTTAAGAATATGCTAAACTTTTCTCATCCCTGAACTCATTCTCAACAGAAGAGCACAAATGGGACTGCCGTTTTAAAGTGTTTTGTGTGTGCATGAAAGGTGGAGTTAGAGGGACATCTGGTCAAAAGCAGATTCTCTGTATCATTTGTAGACACAAAACGAGCAGATGTTGCATGATAAGATGAACACTGTTGAACTTCAGATCCATTCTGAGAAAAAAGACACGCCTAAACTGTCACACTCTGACAGATGGATCTGACCAAATCTACACTGATGGCATGTGTGGAATGACAATTACAAGATGCAGATTCAGAATAATTACAGAATACATAACATACAGAATTACACCCTTTCATTTCAGCTTTGTTTAATCGAGTCCCGACTCAAGAGAAAATTGTTCTATCAAGTCGGATCTTTTTAATTATTCGCTCAAGATGTTTTTAGACCATTTGTGAGGGGTTTTTGGAACTATAGAAAATGAGTTTTATGTTGGAACCAACCATTCTGTCAAATAACAACATTTGACAGAATATATATATATATATATATATACATATATTTTAAATACACTCTTAAAAATAAAGTTTCTTTATTGGCATCAATGGTTCTATGAAGAACCTTAAACATCCATGAAACCTTTCAAACGCAGAAAAGTTTATTTATAGTCGAAAAAGGTTCTTTAGATTTTTAAAATATTCTTCAAAATTGTTCTTTTAGGAACTGTTCACTGAAAGGTTCTTTGGGGAACCAAAAATGGTTCTTCTGTGGCATCACTGTAAAAACACCCTTTTGGAACCTTAATTTTTAAGAGTGTAGGCTAAACGTCCTTGAACAAACACAGGACTTTAAACTGGAACACATTCATTAAATACAACTAACATTAATCGAAAAAGCAGGAGTTGCCTATTATTAAAAGTAGATGTACATAACTTACTTTTAAGGTAGAGTGGGGGAAAACACCCCCCTTAAGGATTTTTTTTTTTTTTTTTTTTTTTTGGTGAAACAAAAGTTAAATGTGTCCGAAAAAGTTATCATAGTTTTAGTGACAATGGCATAAATTATAAACCAAGTATGAAAAATGTCTGGAATTTTCAAGTTATTAGATTTTTAACAAAAATTACATTTGTACCAAAGGGGGCAAAACGCCCCCATGGGTGGGGTAAAACACCCCCCAGTCTGACAAAGCAGTTTGCTTTAAACATTTACAGCAAAATCAGAGTACAGGCAGTTTTAGCTTAAAATTTAAAAGAATACAATCAATAATTATGAATTACAAAATTATAATAGCCTATTTGAAACATTTTGTTAGCTGACGCTAACTGGCTAGCTGACTAGCTACCTGATGCTAACTTGAGGTAATTTTTAAATATAAAATCCAAATATTTTTATTTAACCAACTAGTTAAAATACATGTGATGGAAAAACAAAGGATCTGATGTTCAGAACAGAATAACTGTGATATCCCATTGCCCCCCTGACTATGTTTGAGAAAAAAAATGTCATTCTGAAAATATAATTATATTTTTCTTAAATAACACGTACTCCCTATCTACAGGCCCTACTGTTCTCATATCATATATAACTGTGATGTTTTACAAAACAACAAGCTTTAAAACGTTTTTTTTTTCTACTGTTGAAAATTAGATCATTTAAGTTACTGTGAAATCCGTTTTCTCACCAGTACATCTCCAGTGTAAGCTTCATGATAAAAACTTCTCCTTTGCCAATATAGTTACAATAAAAATTGATCTTGATTTTATGTTATATTTATTTTGGGAAAAATAGTAGGGAGGCGTTTCCCTCACTCTGCCCTATTTCATATCAATTGCTGTGCTGGTACTTCTTGAACACTTGTGAGTAATGACTCAGTGAATCAATGAATCGTTTTCAACTCGTCAAGACCGGAATTTAATCATAATGAGTTAAAAATAAGACACTGGGTAGAATATAATAATGAATCCTCCCATTCTATGCAGAATTAAAAACAGGAAGTGCAGCAGTGAAAAAAAAAATTACTTCTTAAAAGAAGTATCACCTTAAAAAACTCGACAGGCTTTCCCACATCACTGGTCATCCCAGTTTTGAGCGCCACCTTCGCTTCATACTTTACCGTTCTCATCGCCTGGCGCGGGTCCGCTGCGTCATGGTGACGTCGCGGCGTCGCTGAGATGACGCTGTCAGTGGTAGTGGTAGTAATGTGCGGGCTCGCGCTGCAGTTTCACATCTCCGCGTGTCTCCCGTGCGTTTAAACCTTCCCAGCGCCGCCCTTCACGTATGGAGTTGCGCACCGAGACGGTCCTGGCGAGTCTGGAGATGTCGGAGGTGAAAAGCGACGGCGGGTCGGCGGAGGGCGACGAGGATTACGAGAGTTTGCCCGCTCACGCGTCCCTATACACGCACATGACAGCGGGCGCCGTGGCTGGAGTGCTGGAGCACACAGTCATGTACCCCGTGGATTCAGTCAAGGTAAGTTAACTCAGCGCAGACAGCAGGACATGAAAACATTCACCAGTGTGGCAAATGTGCCATTAGCAGCCCTGGACCGCTTATGCAACTTAGCCGTCAAGCTAACTTTTAAAACAAAGTTAGGCTAGATCAGCATGGCAAATGACTGGATGACTCAAACCTTCTCAGATTGGTCCAAAACAACAACTAACTTAAGTTAAACCAGCACAGTCGGCCATGCTTTTTGCTGTTTAAGCGTGCTGTGCTGTTTACGATTTTAAAATAGTGTACTTTCTCTCCAGACGGTTCACTGACAGCTGCCCTCACTGCTAAAGAAGCTCTGCTAACCTCATGTCTCTCTAGACACAGTGATTTCAAGTTTGTTAGGTTTTTAACATATTTAGGATTAGTAAATAGAAATACCATGTACTTAGAGTGTGGTATTGCTTGCTAGAATAGTGTTTTAACACTTACTATTATAATTGCTACATGTTAATAACAAACTCATACTGTAAATATAAAAAAAGGTTGTGTTTGTCAACCAAGAGACCTCTTTTGTGAAAAAAGAAGTGGTTAATTTTATTGAATGTACACTTGTGATGTATTATAAGGAAAGGAAAAACACCTACTTACAGGTAATATTACTGAAATAAAACCTTAAGTGCACTTAAAGGGATAGTTCACCCAAAAGTGAAAATTCTGTCGTCATTTACTCACCCTCAAGTAATTCCAAACCTGTATGAGTTTCTTTGCTCTGTCGGACACAAAGGAAGATATTTTGAGGAAAGTTTGTAACCAGGCTGTTTTGGGGCACCATTGATTTCCAAAGTAGGAAAAAAATACTATGGAAGTCAATGGTGCCCCAGAACTGCTGAACTATCCCTTTAAAGAGACACTTCATGACTGTTTCCTAACACTCTTAACTGTGCTTTCAAAAAGTGCACTTTGTTAATCTCAAATTAGCCTAAGTTTGACCTTGAAGTAAATTTTAAATCATTGTTTAATAATCTTTTGTCATGCTTTAAAGAAGTACACTTGTGTTGACTAACATACTGCAACACATTTAAAGTTAAGTTTAAATACAAATGTGTAATTACAAGTATTTCCAAATACATGACATACAAGTTTCAATAAATATTACATTAAAATATATTTATTATAAAGTGTATTATCACCATAATAAATACTCTTTTTAAAAGTATGCTCAAGTGCACTTCCTTTTCACAAGGCCTTTCCTATAGTCTTTTCACAATATATTTATTACAGGATATAGATATTTTATATTTATTAGGACACTCTAACCTTGAGTAATCTTGGGTTTATTGGGTCGATGTCATAATGGTGGTAGTTTATGGCTCACACTTTTCCCAGGGTGTGAACTTATGACTTTGTAGTTAGCAGCCTAGATCTTTGACTACACTGTGTCCTCGAATAGAGGAAGCAGATGATTTAAGTCAGCATGACATTGTCTTGGTCAGATTCATTATTTCAGATTCATTTTTTAAGGAAAAAAAAGGTTATCTCTGTTTCTCCCCAATTGTACATATTTTATCCAGGGTGAAAGCGTCGTCTCATGATGTTGAGTGGAAATGCCATGCTGTTTTTGTGCGGGAGCGTAGCGCTAATCTTTGGGTTAGCCGCGCTCCGGCTTTAAAACAACAATTCATTCAAACATAAGCCTGCCAGCTAGTTCACTGAACACAACAGTCCTTTGCATCCAGTTCCTTATTGTAGGAATTCTAGCTCTCTCTCTTCACAAACCAGTTCTCTGAGTTTGTTACGGCGGGACAGAAGTGTCCTAACTCGTCTTTTTGGGAGCTTGTAAGTGAAAGTGATCTGTCACTGTGCCAGATTGAGCTCTGCATCTATTCTGTGGGACTTGCGTCGGCTATTGTCATTGTTTCCTTAGTGGCTGCCAGATTTGACTCGTTTGCTGGTCGCCATAGTGCTATGTGTTTGAGAGCCTCGTACTACGTGTCTGGAGAGCACATAGCCACAGAGACGCGTCTCATGCCTAACCAACCAGAGGCCCCTGGACTTTACCTGGAAGGAACTGGGCTGTAATTGGTTTGTGCGTTCGTGTGTGTGTGTGTTAGTGATGGCAGACACAGAGAATGAAACTTGGTCAGAGATCACAGAGGGATACGGCGTTAATAGGACAAAGGGTAAATGTTTCTCACGATGATGCATGAAGTCATTATTTGTCATGACATGCAAAAATATCTTCTGAACTTGTAATTTGAGATTATAGACAACCTGAAATCCAAATGGACCCACTTAACTTCAATAATTAGGGGCCAGGCACCGAAGTTAGCTTTATTCTTCTTCTTCTTCCGCTCTTGAGTCTGTGGCAGCCCATAGAACCGCTTGCGGGAAAGTTGTGAAATTTGGCACACTGATAGAGAACAGTCTTAACTAGTGTTGTCACGGTACCAAAATTTCAGTATTCGGTACCGATACCAGTGAAAATCCACGGTTCTCGGTACCAATCTCGGTACCAAAGCAAAACACAAAAACATGCTATTTAAAAAACATACTATTTTTAATAAAGTCAAACAAAAATAAAATGTACAAAAATCAATGCCATTCTTTATATTTATTTAAAATTGTGTTTCAAGATTTTCCGCAAGTAATAAAGTATGAAAACAGTAAACAAGTTTCACCCAAATTTAATTTGCCTTTTAATTAATGAAATTTAAACACATTTAATTTTTTTGGTAAATAAAGGGGATTTACTGTTAAAATTAAAACATGGAAGAAATATTGTGTGATTATTTCTTTAAAAATAAATATTTATAAAAAAAATTCTACAGTAGTAATAGTATCACATACATTCTACTAAATAATAGTAATATATTTCTGGCACAATGTCTTTAAGATAAACTTTTATTTTGACGGGTTGCCGTGAATACCTTTACATTTCTGTGTGTGTGTAGCTATATGATATGACGCATACTCAAATGAAACGGTAAAATGTTCGTGAAGTGACTCTCAGAGCAGTTCTGGAGATGTTGTTTATGTATTTATGTCCTCATTGAGAGGGCAAATGATGAAATCACCGCGAGTGTCAGGTGCGCTGTTTATGTAGTAAACATAACCACGCATCTCTGCCATTCACTCACTCACACAGAGACTCGCAGAACATGCAGGATTCATATTTGAATTGACTTTTGCGGCTTAATATTTACAGATACTAGTCCATGTCGCAACTTGATTTAAGTGTAATGACCTACTTTTGATTAATTCATCCAAACTTTGACAAATTCCGTGACATTCCGTGCTAAACTGTAAATTCCGTTTTTATAACTGGATTCCGAGATTCCGTCCGCGTTTACTGCATCGCAGAAATCATAGGGCCGTACATTTCAAGAACCGGGTTGACCGGGTACTCGGTACCACCGGTACTTGAAAAAACCTGGTACCGTGACGTTTTCGTTTTTTTAGTACCGACTTGGTACCGAAGTACCGGGTCTTTTGACAACACTAGTCTTAACATTAACCATAGCAAGTTTGGAGTTTCTAACTCAAATTCTCTAGCGCCACCACTTGTCCAAATGTTCACTCATGTTTATGCTAATAACTTTTGAACACAGAAGAAAAATTTTTTCTTTGAATCCTTGGCTCATGCCGAGTCGAATGAAGTCCAAAATTTAAAAATCGTAAGGTTTAGTTTTTTCACTATTTTTAATTGTTCGTAAAACCTACTTTTTCAAACTCGTCCTAGACGCATTTTCACCAAAATTGGCTCAGATCATCTTCAGACCATGCTGGCAAAAAGTCATGGAGTTCAAGTTGATTCATCCAACTGTTCTCGAATAACGCATGAACGAATTCTACGAAAAGCACGCAAAAATGGATCTGATGCTGTATCTCCGCAACGGTTTTGTGTATTAAGACCAAACTTGGTGTGTGTTATAACAAGCATGACCTGAGACTACCTGCAGTGTTTCGACGCAGTGCCACGTTGTGGTCAGGAGATATGAAAAATGCATATTTTTGCTTATAACTTCTGAATGGTTTTGCCAAACATCACAAAACTGTTCTCTTAAGATTTGGTGCAGCATGCCGAGTCCAACCATACCCAATTTTCCCATGTCAGCAATTTTGTGTGTTGGCCATTTTGAATTTTGACGTAAAATGCTATATTTTATGAACGCATTGACGTATCATTACGAAACTCGGTATGCATCTTTGGCTCCATGCCCTGATGGTACTCAAAAAGTTTGGGCACAGTGCCACCTTGTGATCAAAAGTTATAAAGAAATTTACAAAAATGCTAATAACTTGAATAAATTGGGCTATTGTAATGAATTGTAATGAATGAATGTAGTGACTTTTTCGAACTCCTCCTAGACCGTTGGTCCGATTTTCACCAAATTTGACTCAGATCATCTTCAGACCATGCTGGCAAAAAGTTATCGATTTCGTGTTGATATACGAAACTGTTTTCGTTTAACGCATCAACGAATTTGCTGGAAAGATGCTAAACTGCATCTGAGGCTGTATCTCTGCAGAACTTTGACATTTTGACACCAAACTTTGTATGTGCCATTGTCACCTCACACTGACCACGCCACATCAATTTGGTAAAAGCGCCACCTAATGGTCGAGAGTGATAAACCATTCATTAACCATCAATAATGAAATTTACAAAACTGTTAATAACTTTTGATAGCATTAGCCTATTGTAATGAAACTGGTCTCAAAATATTCCTTGGGTCATGCCGACAACATAGATACCAATTATTCCATAGTTGCCTGTATGTCCTGTCCGCCATTTTGATTTGTTGAAAACCTACTTTTTCTAACTCCTCTTTGACTGTTGGTCCGATTTTTCACCAAAATCGAGTCAGATCATCTTCAGACTGTGCTGACAAAAAGTTATGGATTTTGTGTTGATAGATGAAACCATTTTCGTATAGTGCCGCTACAAATTTGAGGCATGATGCCAGAATGACTCTGAGGCTATATCTCTGCAAAGCTTTGACAAAGTGACCCCAAACCTTGTGTGTGCCATTGTCACCTCACACAGAACACACCACATTGATTTGATAATAGCGCCACCTGTTGGTCAAACGTGATAAGCCATTAAATAATATTACCAGTAGCTGTATATAATTTTTTTGTTATATTGACTAAAATCATATTAAAATGGCTTCAGTTACTCATTTCTGCGGTTGGTCTGATGCTTGCTTCTGTAGTGCTTTGCCCCTTATTTGCTGCTTGCAGCTATATTTGTTTTTGTTGTAATTGCAAAAAAAAAAAATTCTAAATTTAAATGTAATACTTGAATTGCCTCTGAAATAACACCACTTTTCTTTTTATGTAACCAAAGCCATGTGGACAGAAAAAGTAACTGTTTTAAAACGTTAATAATAATAATAAATAGGGATGTAACGATATTATCAATATCGAAATATCGTGATAGCAAAACTGTCTCGATATTATCATGGTCACATGACGATATGATAGGTCTTCCAGACAAAAAAAAAAGTTTTTAAAATATATTTGTTTTGGGCCATTATGCTTTGGCATAGTATCTGTCAAATCCCTTCATCAAAGCTGTTTTTGCTGCATGTTTTAATGCGAAGCGCACACACGAGATGATCAGCTTGTGATCCGGTGTTTTCCGCGCCTCAGATGATTACAGCATTTCACTTGATTTGTAATGAGACATGTTTTTGTAAGCCTGTTTTCACTGAAGCTGGAGATTTCCTTCAAAATAAAAACTCTACTGCTGTTTCCGTCAAAATAAAAGCTTTACAGTGCAGTATGAATTGCTGACAGCTAGCAGTTTAAATAGGTTACGTTACTGCAGTCCAAATGTAAAATATCTCTCTCAAGTGTAGAAATTAGGAAAGAAGTATTGTAATTTCCCTACTGTAGTGTAAAGCAAAAGTAATATACCTATGAAATATTCATTTTCATTTATTTTACAGTGCAATTGTATACCACAAATAAAAAGAGGGTTGTGTCCCCTTTAAAGTTAAGGTACAAGTCAATTCACTGACTTTTTTCAGACTTAAGTTTTGTTATTTAAGGAACATGGATTGGAGCTCTTAATTTTGAACACTCAAAGTGCATTAGGTAGAATAATTTAACTTTAAAATGTACAAAATTTTCATTTTTTTTCCCCCAATTCTTCATTTGTCTTTTTTTTTTCTTTTTAAATATCGCAATAAATATCGTATCGTGGACTTCATATCGGAATGATGTTGTATCGTGAGATTTTGATATTGTTACATCCCTAATAATAATAATAATAATAATAATAATAAATCTATTTATATATAAAATATTAAAATATTTGTTTAAATGTAAAAGACACATAAGTAAAAATATATTAATTGATTGAAAAAAAATATAAACCTATAATAATAATAATAATAGCAATAACTATTATTATTATTATTATTATTATTATTGTTATTTCTAAATATAAAAAATAATTTCTAAAAATTAATGTCTTCAATTTTGATATTCATATACAGTACAGGTCAAAAGTTTGGAAACATTACTATTTGTAATGTTTTTGAAAGAAGTCTCTTCTGCTCATCAAGCCTGCATTTATTTGATCAAAAATACAGAAGAAAAACAGTAATCTTGCAAAATGTTATTACAATATAACATAATGGTTTCTGTTTTAATATACTTTAAAATATAATTTATTTCTGTGATTCAAAGCTGAATTTCCATCAGCCATTACTCCAGTCTAAAGTGTCACATGATCCTTCAGAAATCATTCTAATATGCTGATTTATTATCAGTGCTGGAAACTGTTGAGCTGCTTAATATTTTTTTTTGGAAACTGCGATACTTTTTTCAGGATTCTTTGAATAAAAAGTTAAAAAGAAGGGCATTTATTTAAAACAGAAATCTTTTCTACCAATATACACTACTGTTCAAAAGGTTGGGGTCAGTAAATTTTTATTCTTTCTTTTATTGAAAGAAATGAAAACTTTTATTCAGCAAAGATGTGTTAAATTGATAAGAAGTGATAGCAAAGATTTATATTGTTAGAAAAGATTTCTATTTTGAATAAATGCTGTTCTTTTTAATCTTTTATTCATCAAAGAATCCTGAAAAAGATATCGCAGTTTCCAAAAAAATATTTGGCAGCACAACTGTTTCCAACATTGATAATTCTAATAATAAATCAGCATATTAGAATGATTTCTGAAGGATCATGTGACACTTTAGACTGGAGTAATGGCTGATGGAAATTCAGCTTTGAATCACAGAAATAAATTATATTTTAAAGTATATTAAAACAGAAACCATTATGTTATATTGTAATAACATTTTGCAAGATTACTGTTTTTCTTCTGTATTTTTGATCAAATAAATGCAGGCTTGATGAGCAGAAGAGACTTCTTTCAAAAACATTACAAATAGTAATGTTTCCAAACTTTTGACCTGTACTGTAAATAATTGGTTAAGGTTGTAAAATGTCATGTGGAACCGCTCCTCAAAAACGTAAATGAATTAATAATTCATACATTAAATAAATAAATATGCTTTCAAAACTATATTTAAAAATGTATTATTTTATAAAATGTGTTATCTTTTACTTGATGGTTTTACAACATTTTTGCAGCAATTAAATTTAAGCTTTTCCTTACAAGCATAGAAGTTTACAAATAAAGAAAATAAAAGTAGTACATTTCTAAGAACTTGGCACACCTTTTAAAATAAATCTTTCCTTCCTGTTGAAAGATTCTTCCTTTTCTTTATCGTGGACACTTTACTGTGTCTCTGACATCAATGCTGTCATAAAGTATTTATTGAGCCAGTCAAATTCCACTGTATATCATGCACCGTTAAAGGGGTCCTATTATGCTTTTTCACTTTCTGAATTTTAGTCAGTGTATAGTGTGTATGTTTGGGCATAAAACGATCTACAAAGGTACAAATCTCAAAGTCCACGCCAAAGGGAGATATTTTGTTTTTAAAAAATCCCTTTTCAAGAGCTACAACGAACGGCTTGTTTGGACTACAAAATTGTTTTCCTGTATTTGTGACATCACAAATCGTAAATCCCGCCTACGGAAATTTGAATGGTTGGGGGGTGGGGAGAACGCTTGGTTGAGCACTGCACGTTTCAAAATCGAAACCCGTGCTGGTGTTTTTATATCACTGTATTTCTGATGGAAACCAACTGTTTTCAGAAAATTTTGGATGTCATTTTCATTTCATCTTGCATATAATATCTGATAAAGCAGCGTTTGTGAGCGGAGCTCTGCTTTGTGTACAGCGTTACCGGGGAAACCTCGATCCCTCCCGCTCCAACAGCGCCTCCCGCTGGCAGAGAATTAATTTGTCTGTGGGACTATGGTATAAATAAATTCAACAGTATAACAGTTTCAGTGCAATTCGTGTTATAATGTTAGAATTAAAGAACAATAAACATAATACATATTACCATTGCACTTATCTGTACATAGTAAATGCAGTTATTTTTAAGCTGTTGTTGAAACGTGATTCTAAAACGTGATTTAGCAAAAAAAAAAAAAACAACAATAACATTACCACTTTAATATGTCTTGCAGTATCCGTGCGTGCAAAGGTTCTGCGCGATCCTCTTTTTCAATATTCTCGGGGTCTGAATTGATATGGCAATACTGACGAACTTGCTGTTTTGGCAAGGGGCGGGGCAATACTGAAACACCGTCTAAGCTGTTCGCCAATCACAACGCACTGGGACAGCTAACCAGTCACAACGCATTTCGTTTTTTGGAAGGAGGGCCTTCATCAAACCCGGAACTAATCGAGCCGTTTGTGCCAGGCTGGGGTGAGAGGTATTGTAATAATGTGAAAAATAATGCAATTTTCGAACCACCAAGCATGAGAGCATGTTCTAGTACACCCCCAAAACAAAATCAAGACTTTGTAAAAGAGCATAATAGGACCCCTTTAAATATAAATTAGTTTTGCTCAGAAATAAAACACATAAGTTAAATGTGTTGCAAAGGACATTGAATTCAATTAATGTTGAACTAATGTTGAATTATAAAAGTAGGTTATATTATCCCTTTAACACTCTAACATTAGATAAGGGGTCAGACTTTCAATGATTTGTGTGAAGGACCAGTAAATCATTTGTCAGACATCCAGAAAGAGATTAGCTTTAAATACTTCCTCTAAGCTTTCGCCTGGTTTAAAAAAATAATGCGTCTTCAGGAACAAGGGTATGTTGATTAGTGACTGCTGTTTTAAAGCAGACAAGTGTGCTTTAAACTCTGTCATTTGTATTGTAGTTGTAAATTAAATGTCCTGTTGAAACATCTACCCAAACGTGATGTTGCAATTCAGTTACTGGAGCACATGTGTTTGTGGTGAAACTGGAATTTCCAGTGTGTGAGAAATAGTGGGAGACTTGCCAGCCGTACGAGGTTCGTCACTTCCTAGAAACACATCTAAGGAGCGTTTCAGGACACTTGGCGTGCTTTTCCATATATGACCTTTACTCACACACACTCCCTGTCTATCTGCAATCATTCATGCTCATGGACAATGAGAATGGTGCATATGGTGCTTCTTTTTCACAGTTTATCACGAGGTGGCTTTCCATTCATTCATTTTCTATCACAGAAAATAGAGATGACGTGAAATTAATTTTTATGAAGATATATCACATTCCACTTTTCTCAATTCAGTCAATGTCATGTTACGCCCAACTTTTGTTTCCCAAAGAATATTTGGTTTCACTCTAAAATGTCACATTATGGAAGATAATTGCATTGCAAATGACATTTAATATGGTCTAACACCCACTTAAATGTGTTGGTAGTCTGTAGTTTGTGACTGAAATGGATCTTTAACAGATCACATGGTTCTCTATGCCAGTGTTGGGTAATATTGTGATGCATGTACAGTAAGAGACAGGGTGTGATTCAGAGAGATGCTGCAATAGCTGAAGAACCAGAAAAGAGAAACAGGATGAATGATGGTGCTTTTCCTCTCCATACACTGACCCATTATAAACACATAACAAAAATGCAAATGAGCTACTACTCTGTCCATCTCACACACAACACAAGCTTTGTGCTCTTTGTGCATTGCATAAAATGAAGACTGACATGGTTAATGTTTACATTGAGGTATGTCAGGGCTCCAGACTAATGTTTAATAGCAGTGGAAATGGTGCCACAAAGTTATATAGATCTCAATATTAAAGGGGTTATATGATGCGATTTCAAGTTTTCCTTTCTCTTTGGAGTGTTACAAGCTGTTTGTGCATAGATAAGATCCCTGAAGTTGCAAAGACTAAAGTCTCAAAACCAAAGAGATATTCTTTATCAAATTTAACCGTGTCCTGGAGACGCTGTTTCATTGTGAAAGCGAAACTACTTTGTTTGGGCTTCCAAAAGAGGACACAACTAGAAATCAGTGGTTAAGTTGTATTTACAACACTGTTCCAGAACAGTACAATGCAAATATTCGAGTGTGTGCAGCATATTTTACGGAGGACTATTTCCTGATCTTGGAAGCTACAATGCTGGCTCGCACAAAGGCTGTTTCTATAAAGTGGGGCAATTCCAACTTTGAAAGGACAGTCTGGCGCTTCTGACTCACAGCCTGTAAGTACATTTCTGCCACTGACGATTCAAACGTGAGTTTTGAGCAGTGTAGAGTAGTGCTTGTTGTTTGTCGTTTCTCCGATCACAAATGCAGACATGGTAATGTTTGAAAAGACAGTATAAAAAAGACAATATAAGTCATTATAATCAGTAATTATGTCCCCGCTGGATGCAGCAAATGCCTCGTTTGTAATGGGTTTTATTGTTTTTGTGTGGTCGCGCCGTGAAACGCCATCACAATACGGTGAGGGGCGTAACATTTCCGTCTCACGCTTGAGGTATTCGGCCAATCACAACGCACTGGATAGCTGGCCAATCAGAGCACGCCTCGCTTCTCAGAACAATGAGCTTTGTAAAAATCGACACGTTTCAGAAAGGCGGGGTTTAGAGGAGCAACAATAATGTACAGTATGTGGAAAATAATGCGTTTTTTGAACTTTAAACCACATAAACACATTGGATTACACCAAATGCACAAAATAATGTTCTTTTTAGCAACATCATATGACCCCTTTAATGAAATTATTATGTATATATTGCTTAAATGCAATTACCAGTAATATTGCTATTTGATCCCACATTTAACATTTTTTAGAATTTATAGGCACCTGTTGGAATGTTTTAAGGCAAATAAAGAGCAAATATTTCTCCAATCAAATATCAGTGGAACCAAACAAATTGTGCATAGGAAGCGAATAGCTCAGTACATAACTTAGGCTTTGAAGTTTTTGATTCTACTTTGTACTTGCCCTTTTGAAAATTTTCCATAGTTCTTGCTTATTTATCCATAGTCTAACTGTGGTATACATGTAACATCTATATCACCTTACTCTAATTATAAAACTAAAAGTTATGGAAACACATTTGACACCACTGAATAAAAAAAAAAAAAAAAAAAGGTAATTGCAACTTTTTATCTCACAATTCTGACTTTTTTCTCACAGTTGCAAGAGTTTTTCTGTCAGAATTGCATGATACAAATTCATAATTGCGAGTTATAAAGACTGAATTGCGAGATATAAACTTGTGAATTGCAAGATACAAACTCGCAGTTCAGACATTTTTTTTTTTTTTTTCTCAGAATTGCGTGATACAAACTTGCAATTGCGAGTTGTAAAGTCAGAATATGAACTCGCAATTCTGACTTTTTTTTTTGGAAAGATCCAAGTCCGGTTCCGAGGGGAAAAAAAACATATTTTCTCAGAATTGTGGAATAAAAAGTCAAATTTATTTATTTATTTATTTATTTTTACTCAGTAGCGGAAATGTGCTTCCATTTAAAGTAACTAAAGTAACTAACAAAAAAAGTAAACAGTATTTTACATTCAGTAGTGTATGTATGTTTGTATGTATTTATAAATGCATGTATTTATTTATTTAACATAACAGCTTATTTTATGAGCCATTTTTGTTTTTCCAATGCTGCCAGTCAAAAGTTTGGAATAATTAATTAATAATTAATTATTATCATCATCATTATTATTATTATTATTTTATTTTTTTTTATGTTTTTGAACAAAGTCTCCTACTTTTGCATTTATTGGATCAAAAATACAGTAAAAACAGTAATGTTGTGAAATATAAAATAGTCAGAGTTGCGAGATATAAACTCGACTTTTTTTCTCGAAGTTACGAGTTTGTATATCAAAATATTAAAGTCTAAAAATAACAGTTTTCTGTTTTCATTTGACTTTTTCTCTTCATGAATTCTTTTAAAAATATTACAAAAAAATCTTGTAATTTTGACTGGTAGTGTATAACTAAATGTATGCTAAACATATATTAAATATGACTAAAGTATTATGGCTGGCCTTTATAAGTTTTTAAAATACATTTTTAATTTTATATACATATAAGTATTGTCTGTAGTTGAAAGGACAGTAACTTAAAAAACATAAATATCTTGATGACTATTATATATGAATATGTAGGCTAAATAAACTACAGTTTTAATGGCAGGTGAAAGTTTACAGCTGGTTTAAAGATTGGGCCTGATGGCGGTAACTACAGAGTATTACCAGTAATCGGTGCGGAACGAACGGGCTGGTGTGAGTCACTCCTCATGGCTGATGGGTGGGCCAGGGCAGAGGTCGTAATCTCACATGTCCAGAAGGGTGTGAATGTGCCTCATGTGTCTCTTGCGTTTGGGACGGGACATTTTGAAATAGAATAACAGACCGTTATTTATAAATACACACTCACATTCCTGTCGTGACTGCCACCTCTCATCTGTGACAGTTGCTTGATAGTAACCAGTTCAGTTTGTAAAGTGCTCATTTAATATCACTTTAGTTGCAGTGGTGCAAATTTAGATTACGACAAGGCCAGTCTTTCCACCTTACTGCTAAACTGAAGCAAACTAACTTACCATTGTTGCTTGCTCAGCTGATTTCCTACATATCTGTGCTAGTATTATGTTTCTCATGTCAGTCTACATGGATTTCATGTTCATGTGTAGTAATAAGTGGGAAAGGTAGGTACAATACGTCCATCAGTCACTATTGCAAGATAAACCCCTTAAGAGTGTTACAGTTCGTTGTAACAAGATCTTTAGGAATTGCAACATTGTACTTTTTTTTTAAATTGCAGTGTAAGAATAACAGTCTGACTCTGTATTTTTTGTGAACAAAGTGTCCACACAAAGTTTTTTGTTTGGTTTGTTTTTGTGGACATTAAAAAGTGTGTTTAAATCTCACACCGTCTCATTTTTTTAATGAAGGAAGTTTTTTTTTTTTTTTTTTTTTGGTCTCAGGGGAAGTGTGTAACCCATTCAGGTTTGGAGTTTCAAAGTT